>JAMKCH010028155.1:0-26944 GCA_023653785.1 Ophioderma brevispina
AGGTGGCATACATTTAAAGGGCACCTAAACCCTAACTTTATGTACTGATGGACCCTTTCTGTAGTAGTGATTTTTGAAAAGACCAGCAATTTGAATTTCAAAATTTGAAATATTCCATTTCTTATGTATTATCCCTGTTTTTATTACCCTGATATGCTCAGATGTATCTCTTTAAATATAATTAATTAACAATGGGAGAAATAACTCTCCTTTTAATCTCCATTGAGGTCATATTCACTTTACCGTAAAGTCCGCACAAATTCCACCGTCTATCTATATGCTTATCAAATACCTTAACAAACCATGAAATCAATGAGGCGACAAATCATGGAGCTAACTATTGAACTTTTGGTGACATGATAAAGTTTCAATCAACAGCCTTGGATTGGATGAATATATTATCACCAAAATTTAGAGTTGCCACTCTAAACGGATTTGGCAATCATTTGTACAAATATTTTATTTTCTGTATTGGACCATAATGGCAAGTTGACCTTGAATATTTACCAAATTGCTTTCCCCTCTCAACGATTTCATCCAGCGGAGACAGAGTCAATTCCAAGCGCAAGCATTCCACATTCTATCCTAATTCATTTGTGGAAAGTTCCCATATGACTGGCAAAAAAACCTCTTCAAAAAGAAAGAAGAAAAAAAAAAAGAAATAGACCAAGAGATTGCTGAAATTTTAAATACTTATTCTCCACTGTCGACAAGGATGATTAGTATTAATCTTTCTTTGGAGAATGCCGCATCTGGCCATCTCCAGTAAATGCATTAATAATTCAAAGATTAATAGAAGCGGGAAAAGATAAAGAGATTATATATAAATAGAGACAATTAAATAGAGAGGGAGAATAGAGAGAGAGAAAGAAGAGGAGAAAGAGAAGTGGGATCATCAAAGGAAGGAAAAAGAAAAAATAAACAACTGGCTAAATTAGGTCACACTAAAACAAGCTTGTTACCAGTTGGTATCCCTTAACCAAGATGTACATGCATTTTTTAAGTTGGCATTCTCGTTTGAAGTTATTCAATCACTTGGTAAAACGACAATGACACAGAACAATAAAGGTGTGTTTTCTATGGACCTATTTTCCGTTTAAACCAGAAAGTTGGGGATTAACTTGGCTTCACTAAGAAACAGCCGTCTTACTGCATTTTCTTGCTTATTCCGATGAAAGTTTCCACCGGTATTTATCCGTCTTTTTGGGAATGATATGCCATAGAAATTCCGGTTAACGGCAATCGAAACACACGCGTTCCGATAGAGTGCAGATACCCCGGCTAAGACCGGGAATTGATGCCACGTGATCGCAGTAATTGACCCCCGTCCATATATTGCGCAGCGATTTGACGTTAGTAACCAGGGTATAGCAACGCTCTTGTCAACCTCACGATTCTCCGTCGCCGTCTTACCTTTTTGGTGCGCGCTCAATGTCTCTGTAACTATACCTCATGAACCTTTTTCTGCCTATCACGATGTGTGGTTGGGCTTGCAGAGAGTCATTTACCGATGAATTAAACTCAAATGGGTTGGCATTAGACTAAGGACATTCGCTCTTCCCCCCTCCCTCTTGATTCTGACATTCGGCGGTCACGACACAATACAACGCGGTTGACCTGTGCTGATGAACTTTAGCTGGTAAAAGTAACAGGCCGTGACGGTCGTTCGCTTTTTCCGGAAACGCTGCTCAATAGAAACTTCGCACTATCGCTATTCTTCAGTATCAACCGATAATTTTATCTGGGATTAAATAACCGTCTGCTCATAGAAACACGCTATAAAAGACTAATGGGACATCTCCTTAAACAAATTGTTGTGTGTCTTTTCTATGAACTTTTCCCTAAGAACGTTTGGATTTATCAAATTATAAAGTGATATACACTGATACACTTCAAACCCAAATGCACATACTCTGGAACAAGATTTGTTATTTTTTAGCCTTACATGCATATTAGCAATCACGGGAAAAGTGCGTTTGAAAGCACAGTGATTTTGTAGAATCTGCCACAATGGTTAAAACAATTAACATCTGCTAATAAGCTGCAGCTGACATTCCACTGACATTCACACTGCCTGCAATGCTAACCAACCTGTTGAGGTACTCTCGTCCACTTTGCCTACAGGGGCTCGCCCATCCCTTTACCCTTGCCCTAAGTCGTCCCTCGTTGTGACCTTTGACTCATCTTGAGATCCTCTTTGTGTGTGGATACTTTTCAAACTGCTCTTCCAAGTGGCTGGGATTTGTGATTTGATTTCGGGAGTTTTCAGCCTCCAGAAGCAGATCGCCCAGTGAGGAACAACACTGACTCGTCCTCAATCTCTGTAAGTTTTAGGGTATGGAACCAGAACATTGTCAAAGTTTTGTGTAGGTGAAGTACTCCATATGTCACAGGATCATGACAAATTTTTAGGGCCAGAAAAAATAAATCAGTACCTGCTAAAGACATGTTATACAATCGTGTCTTTCTTGCCATAGGCCTTGGATTTCCATTCCATATAACTTGCTAGAGAGAGAGAAAAGCTTTCATTTATGCAACAAAATGTTTTGGTCTACGTTTTGTTTCGGGTGAATGATTCTTGGGAAAAGATGAGACAAACTGTAATTATTGGAAGTCCTTCACTCAGACCTGACATGATGTTTGCACATGGATGCAGGTAGAACAATGTATGTTTCCAAAATGCAGCAAATGATGGGGCTTTTCTGGGGATACTGGCAATAATGAGTGAAGCATATGAAACTTTCCAGGGTTGGTTTAGAGTTATATCCATACATTACAGTGGGCATTTGGCAATATTTTGTTTTTCCTGATATTTTAACAACTTTTCATTCAGGGTCTATTATTAACTTTCACAACTTCCCATCTTCCCAAATCCTACTAGGTTGATTGATTCATGACACAGGTTTGATTTATTGTTATTGAAAGAAAAACCACATGTTTGCATTAAAATTAATGCAGCATTTTAAAGTTTATTACAATATCACATGACCTTATGAAGTGAAAGTTACTTCAAATTTAACCCCTGAGGTCGACTGGCTCGATTTTTATTGGTTATATAATTGAGTTCTCTAATGACAAATTTAACCAATCAGAGACATGATAATAAAGCTTTTAAGTTTTTGTAGATAATAGACGGTGTATCTTGTTGGTTCTTAAGAGTTTATATCAGCTTAAATCATGTAAATGAGCCAATCAGAGATACTGTGAAAAGTCGGAATCTCAGGGGGTTAATAACTGTCAGTGGATCAACTCAAAGAAGTATGGAAATGATAAAACAACATTTCCTGAAAGTGTCAAATTTGTAGTGAGTTCATCACAATCGGGCTAGTAAAATCCATACACCTGTCTTTCGGATGGGTGACACTTTTCAATTTGAAGGCTGGTAAAAGACCCATCGGTCTGAATTGAGAAATTTGACATTAAATTCTGGCATTAAATGTTACGGGAAGATGAAAAGGCTTTCATCCACTCCTATTTCAATTTCCTTTACCCAAGCACCTATTGTAAACATAGGACTGCACTGTTAATGCAGAGAATACAAATTCACATATGTTTAAAGTTCCTATTATGGCACACCGAATAAGAAAAGAAATATCATTATCAGTGCAAGGGTTATCCAAGTCTGGAGGTTCTGAGGATCTTGGTGTGTGGAAGACTCTTGATTATAAAAATACGCTGATTTTATATAATTTTTTGGCAAACCCCAGGGGCTGGCACTGCCATTTACATTTGCATGTTTCATTAATTCGTTTTGCCACCCATCATCACTGCCATCATTTTTTATCATTACTCCTCATCATCATCGTCCGCATCATCATCGATCTTCATCGGCGAATCATCATCCATCGATCCTCATCGCATCATCATCGATCCTCATCGTCATCATCATCATTTACCTTATCTTACCATGAGGTGCCAAACGTGGCAAGCACCCATTGCATATACCACCATTTTAACACTGGGTGAGAATAAGGACAAATTCCAAAATTCACTACATTTTTAATTTTGTGTGATTCTGCAATTTTTCCACCTTATAGAAATGATGGCCACTGCTTGGGACTCAGTAACACTTTCTTGAGAGGAAACATTTCCTTATTTCAAATTACATAGATTTGGTAAATAATGCAAGAGGTAACCAATGCTTTTTACATTTTTCAAATCAAAGTGAAAGATCTACTAGATTTGGGTTGTATTTATCGATTACTTTTCCAAAGAAGGTACATACCTTCTTTGAAACACATACAAACAATTATGAAAAAACGGAGCATCAAGGCTGCTGTGGCTTACTCCAGAGGTGTGGCATTGAGTTTTGCAATGAGGTGAAACAAACCAATTAAGTTACAATTCCCATATCCTAACGTCCCCTAACTGCATAATATTTCCACTTTTCAAAAATCCGTGCGGACCCCTTTTGTTTTTGGGGAATTGCCCTAGATCTAACAAAAAATAACGCTAAACCACCTTTTTTTTTTTTTTGCGGTGATTGTCAGGTTTATGTAGTCTTTTTTTCCTTACAGATAGTTTGGGGGGATATAGGCCTATAGCCAGTGAAATGTTGTTCATTGTAAGGCCAAAAAAGAAATAGCTAGTTGTTGTGTCCAGTATAGTCCAAAAACCATAAATGTAAAATGCACTTTTAATTTTTAATTTAAAAAAAAATTGAAAAGGGCTTCCGAGAAATTGCTCAATGGCCTAATGGGCAGTCAAGACGTTGCAAATCAATACTTGATTGTCCAATTATTATTTATAAACCAAAAATATTGATTTTGGATCACTTGGATATCTTATAAAATTGAACTTCTATCATCTGTTTTGTTCTTAATTACCATGCAAATCCCTCAGTAATAAAAGAAAACAACACCAAAATACAGTAAATGGCTCCAATTAATGCATGTGGCCTACTCCGCAAAACTTGAATCCCTGCTGACGCCACTATTCCATCAACCACTCCCTGGCTCCACCAACATCACCTAACCCATTGGATCCGGTATTCTCAATTAACTGACTACCCCCACCCATCAACCATCATCAAAAAACTCAACTCATCACACACCATGGAATACTGACTTTGTCCTTGTCAAACACGTTGTTTCATTGCATCACCCAGGGCACAAACACTACAAGACTAACTATATAGGTTAAAAAAACCTAATTTTTCACAAGTTATTGGCTTAAAGGTACGTGTAAATGCAGGGATTAAAAAACAGTAAAAATATAATGAATTTGAGGGCTTAGGAGGCTTGTGTATGGCCAGGCTGGAGATTATTAACAGAATTATTACAGTACTCATTAACTGGCCTGTTTTTCTCAACTTATTACAACTTTGAAGAAAATGAATATTTTCCTTCCATTTGATCTTCCCCAATTTGTCAATTTCAGAAATTGTAGACCTGATATATATATGTCAGAATGGTCAAAGTTATTAAACCCTGATCTATGTTAAAAGCGAAATTGGGCATTTACATAGACATTCCCCTTCCTGGTCAGCCACCACTCACCACCAAATCAACCATTTTAATAAAGGAAACTTTCCCACCGTCAACCAGTAGTATTCACTGAGCCTATCAAACCAAAGTACTTACAAAATTTTGTCAGTACAGTATCCCTTTAACTTTGGGTCTTTTTTTCAATTTTGGCTTTCTGGCTTCTTATATCCTCGATTCATCTGATATGTTACCCCCGTATCCATTTTTTTGCGAGGGTGTAAAAATCAATGAGGCGCAGGACTTTTTTCTGTTAATCTGTTTTGTGAGGAATGTCCAGGCCTGAATACACTATTGTGCATTTCCCTACATGAATTTGTATTTAGTGGCAGGTGATGGTTTATATGACCGGAGTGTCCTCCCAAATATGCCGGTGTGGCACGTGCCATTTGAATTCTTTTCATTTTCTTCCCTCTCCGATTAATGAATAGGTCAAAACTCAGGGGACAAACGTAATCAACGCGAATCGAACTATAATACAACCTGTACCGGGGGAGGACTGATTTGAGGGCCAAAATGGGAGTCTCCGAACTAGGTTGTCAGAAAATTTAAGAAATAAGCTGCGATCTCCCTCAATTCCAGCCCTTTTTTGAGGGGTTTTGAAGAAAATTTGGTAGAATGTGGCTTTGGACTGGAAAAGTAGGGGGTCTCTGAAATTTCCTAAAATGGGGGTCCTGGAACTGAAAAAGAGCCTGAACTGAGGGACTTATAAGTGGGAACATAACCATAAACATTTCCTCCTAATTTTGAGAACTCCCCCCCCCCCCACTGTACATTTAATTGGTTTTGCTGTCATACCCCCATTTTTGAAACATTTTTAATAATTTTTATGTACCACTTTTTTACCTTAACATTTCCTTCCACCAATTCAACACACACAAGCACATGCACACATGCAACCACACACACACACAAATGTCACATACACAATAGTTCATAAATAATGAAGTGGCATCTAGAAAAAAGAATATTTTTTTAGTTGCTCATCAAAGAAAACTTCTAAATTTAAGAGGTAACATACTCCATGTGTGACAAAATCTGTTATGCATACTACTATACCTAGTGGTAAAATTACTAGGGCATTGCTATATTAAAGAACTGCAGAGTGTCAGGGTCGCTCTAGCCCAAACATAAACATCACCAGGCCTACACCTAAGCACATGTTGGTGTAATATCTAATTACTACTGACCTTGATGTCCAACAAATGGTTCCCTGTTTCTTGGTAGAGACCCTTACTAACAATGCATGCAAAGAGTCGCAAGACAACTACAGTGAACCTAGAGTATTGACTATGATTTTAGTCTAAACAGAAATGTGTTACAATTTGTTTCAAGTGTAACACTTTCTGGGCGTTTCTTGATAGTTATGCCCTGGTTTCCTCTTTCTTGCCGTTTAATGTATTCCAAGGGGGGTGATGAGTGTTTTGGGCTCATAGATCTTTTGCTCAACCCCTCCATATAACTGTTTTGTCTTTTCATACGTGGAGTAAAGGGGACATAAAGTTTGATAACATATTGATCTATCACCCGCACTCTCTTCTAGACTTACTTTTACTTTACTTCTGTAAGCCAAAAATGTTTTTATTTAGTTGTTTACAGACAATTCGAATAATGGGGAAACACAAATGGATGAACTGTTACCAATATTTACAAGTACAAATAATTAAAACATGTGCAAATGACCGACTCTTCCATATATGAACAATTTCAAGCAATTAGATTAATTGTGATACAGGTCTGAGTGGGCTAATTCCAGATACTTCTATAACCCCTAAAGAATGCACCAGCCGGAATGCTTAGACCGACACCTGAATTTGACATTTGAACAATTTCAATTTGGGACCTTTGCGACCTTTTGAAATTTACAACTTTTGTTAGAGTCAATTTAATGTCCTTGCTCACTATAAGCCAAGTGACTTGAATTTTGTCTTCTTTTTTTTAATTTAACCGCGGTTATCACAACATTCTATGGCTCAGGTCTGCAAAGATGCTCTAATCCCGGGCCTATATTTTGCACTGCTGCCCTTTACAAGTGGTATGGAGTTGACTTGTTTTCTCAATCAAACACGTTTCTATTGTTCAAACCAGGGCAATGCCGACATATCTCACATAATCCATAACTCTCTCTCTAAAATACTAACAATATTGACTGCTCATGAGGGAAATGGTGCAAAATAACTACCCCCGAAGGTGACTGGAGACCTTGGGTTACTAATCAGGCCCACATTCTCCAGTCCCCTGTGGGGAGTATTTTTGCACCATTTCCACGAATATAGAGCGTCAATATTGTTTTATTAACATTAAAATATTTCCATCATTTTGATAAACAAAACCTTGCCAACATCAAGGACTGTCCGACTTCAAGATCAAGTGCCACATCAGGCTCAATCCACAGTTTCTTGAACTGCCTCTACATTTTGATTTGTTTGATGGATTAATTTAGCATTACTTAGCACTATCTTCAACATACAAGCTGAAAACCGCAAAATTTTCCATTTTGAGAGATAAAAAATCAACATAAATTGCCCAGCGTGATATGTAACAACCTCAGGTGCGGATCCAGGAGGGGGCGGAGGGGCGCTCGCGCCTCGCGGTAATTCTGCAAATTCTTGCAAATCATCACCATTTTGAGCTATTTGGGACGCAGTTCAAGCCTTTCAGCCCCCCTTAATTTTGACGTTTTTCAAATCCTTGATCCGCCCCTTAACGACAATACAGCAGACAATTTTTAAAAAATAAAGATATATCGTGCAGTGCAAAAGGTCGGATCTCATTTCCGGGTTAGATCTATCACCGTGAGCACCGAGGCGATGCAAAGATACCAGATGCAGGCGAAAGTTCCCCATAAAATTGACTATTTCCCTGTGGGGGGAAATAGTAACTTTTCATTGACCTTTTTTCCCTCCTGTGAAATTTTGGGGAACTCGTCGCACTATTTTTAGTGATCAACAGTGATATATTTTTACACCAATCAAATGACAGATTTTTTTTTTTTTTTTAATGTTTTATAAAATACTTTCTATTTTACTTATATACGGCCAAGTTAAAACCGATAAATAACCTATCTGCTTGTTACAGACATCCATCTCATGCACATGTAATTCTATTGATTGCACAACTTTAGTATAAACCAACAGTCACATATGGTGCAAGTGGGCACATGTGGTTGGCAGTGGATCAGTTGCTGCTCGCCTCATAAGCATAAGGCTGTGGGTTTGAGGCCCCTGCTTTCTCTCCAATGTATTGTGCCCTTAGCAGGCACTTTCTTTACCTCGCTTGCCTTTCTCTCTACCCAGGAGTATAAATGGGTACGGCATATGCGGGATTAAAACAGACTCCTGTGCAGGAGGGGTGAACACCCCATAAAGCAACATTTATGAGGGAGTTCTGGCCCAAACACACAGAGCCTTAGGCAGGAGATGGGGCATCTTTGCCTGTGGGGTCGCAACGCATTTACATTTTCACACTGATATACACTATTGAAATCTTCGTAATTTATGTGGTCACTAGCAGTTGAACCCAGCTACGAACAATGCACCTAACCACTTGCTAAATTCAGATTGTGCTTGCCACATTTATATTCTTTCCTCCTTAAAAATCAGACGTCTTAAGTCTTAGGCACAAATTTGTGTACTAAACTTAAGACAATGCCACAATACACCTCATGAATATTCTATTGGATTTTTCTAAGATAGCATGATATTAATTTCATTTTATGTCTAAAAAATATGACACAGTTATGACTTTCCACAATTGTCAAGGTTATGAATAAGATTGGATTGATGAGTGGGCCAAATCTCAATCAAACTTATTATGTCATTTTAAAGTTTCCCTTTTTTTTGGGCAGATCCGTTGAACAGATTGATACAAATAGTGTTTCGTGCAACAAAACATGTGTGCTATGACTACAAATGGATAGATGGAATAGGATGGATATCAACTTCAATTAACCCAAAAAATTTTTTTTTAGCAATTATTGTCTCCACTCCTCCTTGGGCCGTCACTTGGGTACATGTTTTTGTCACGCTTTAGAGCAGCATGAGGTCTTCACCATTTCCGATTAGCGTCCATCTTGCCGGAAGTGGCAAAGTCCTTCCACTTTCTGATACTTTTAAAATTCTTGAAAGAACGACATGCATGTTGGATATTGTATGTAATAAAATATGGGTCCCACTTTGAATAGCACAAGACTTTTGTGACGAATGACGAATACTACGGGAACAAACCACCTTTTGATATATGTTATGCATGAGTGAGTTAAAAGACCTCTAGGTTAGTGAACATGACCTTTGGGAGGTTTCTCTATTCTTGCTTTTATTTAGTTGGTAATCATTAATGATTTGTTTTTTGTGAATCAAGAAGATATTTGAACTTAAAAAGTGACAAAAACCTATACATTTTATGCATTTGACCACCACAATGCAATGCATTGTACGCACAAACACACATACTTAATTCCCGTCTTTGGGGACATGGTAAAGTACCTTGAGGCAAGTGTCCTGCTCTTACTGCTACATTGAAGGATGTACTTTTTATCCCTCACAAATTTAAAATAATTTACAAAAGCACAGTGAAGCAGTTTTGGTACATACAAGGAGATTTAGCATTCAAATGCCATTTTGAGTGTTTTTAAGTCCATGTGTCGGGGGTTTATTTCGAATGTGGATCTATTTCGCAGGGCGCTTAGAAATACGATCAATTTTACAGGTTTAAATTGCGCGGTGTTCAGTGCATAACACACGCTCTGATGTCCAATTTCTTTCCTATCTACATTCAAAATTTAACTCTCCAAAACACTATATGTCATAAGACACTTTATATACTAAAAAGCAAACAATAGCAAGCATACCTACGCATGTTTTTCACCGGTGGGTGATTGGGAGTTATTCTATCAATGTGTTGTTCTTTGCATGATTCTGTATTTCATCAGAGCCTGCCTGTAGGTTTGACACTTATATGTCTCATCTGCTCTGCTAGGAGCGAATTCCTCTGTTGCTACCTGATTCAATTCCACCGCAACCCACCTGTGTCTCCCACCTGCATCTGGCGGTGTTGACCTCTCATCAAATACTTCATCTCACCCATACTTGACGTGTTCTTACATTATAGGTACTCAGAGAGCTCATGCCTGAGATCCTGCTTCCTGAGACTGGACCGATAGGCGGGAAGTGCGGGTTCAAATTCCAGGTCCCACCAATAACTGGTTGTTGCATGTGCAACGATGATAAAACCCCATCTCACGTTTTCTGATGAATACGTTTAATGCTGTGCTGGAGGAGTGGCAACCCCCGCCCCCAGCAACATTATAAGATGGGAGTCTGGCCCAAATGACAGAGACAGAGAGATGGGCACTATGCCTGCAGGGGCACCATTTACATTTCATATATATAGCATTACTGAATTGATAATCTTGTATGTTATGGTGGTCAATAGCAAGTTGACCCGGCTATGAACAATGCCCCTAACCACTTGCAAATTCAGATTGTGCTTGACACATTTAATATACTAATTGAATACTTCATTAACTGCTGCTTTTTCAGTTGCTGTCTACTTCAGAACACTTACAAACTTTGGCCAGTATTCACTTCTTTCCTTAAAATCAGACTTCTTAAGTCTATAGGCAGCAAATTTCTGGACTTAAAATTTGAAAAGTACAATGCACAAGACATGACATCATGAATATTCCTTTGGATTTTTTTCTAAGATAGCATGATATTAATTTCATTTATGCTCAAAAATATGACAGAGTTATGACTTTGCACAATTGTCAAGGTTATGAATAAGAGTGGATGGATGAGTGGGCCAAATCTCAATCAAACTTATGATGTCATTTTAAGGAAGTTTCGCATTTTGGCAAGATCCTTTGAACAATGATTGATAATGTTTCGTGCAACAAAACATGTGTGCTATGACTACATGGATAGATGAAAGGATTGATATCAACTTCAATGAACAAAATTAGCATTATTGATCTCCTCCTTGGCCGTCACTGAGTACACATGTTTTTGTCACGCTTTAGTCAGCATAGAGGTCTTCCACCTTTCAGATTAGCGGCCATCTTGCCGGGAATGGCAAAGTCCATTCCAAATTTCTGGAGACTTTAAAAAATCTAAAGAACGACATGCATGTTGGATATGTATGCATAAAAGTATGGGTCACACTTTGAATAGCACAAGTACTTTGACGAATGACGAATACTATGGGAACTAACACCTTTTGTTATAGGTTATGCATGAGTGAGGTGAAAGACCTCTATTAGTGAACATGACCTTTGGGAGGTTTCTCTATTCTTGCTTTTATTGGTAAATCAGTATGATTTTTTTGTGAAATCAAGAAGATATTTTGAACTTAGAAATGACAAAAACATATACAAATATGTATGCATGTGACACACACATGCAAATGCATGTACGCACAAACACACATACTTAATTCCCGTCTTTGGGGACTATGTAAAGTACCTTGATGCAATTGTGCCTGCTTCTTACTGCTACATTGAGGATGTATTTTTTTCCTTCACAAATTGAAAATATTTACAAGCCACAGTGAAGCAGTTTGGTACATACAAAAGGGAGATTTAGCATCAAATGCATTTTAGTGTTTTTAGTCCATTGCATTTATCTCGAAATGTGGACTATTCGCACTTAGAAATACGATCAATTTTACAAGTTTAAATGAAGTGTTCATGTGCATACACACACACTCTGATGTCCAATTTCTTCATATCTACATTCAAAATTTAACTCTCCAAAACACTATATGTCATAAGAACACTTTATATACTAAAGAAAAACAAGAGCAAGCAATACCTACCATGTTTTTCACCAGTTTGCTATCAATTTGTTTTCTGGCATGGTCTGTAGTTCAATCAGAGACTGCTGTAGGTTGACATCTTTATGTCTCAGCTGCTCTGCTAGGAGCGAATTCCTCTGTTCTAACCTATTCAATCCCGCACCCAACTGTTCTCCACCTGCATCTGGCGGTGTTGACTCTCCATCAAATACACTAGCATCTCCCATACTTGAAGGTGTTCTTACATTAGATTTATCAGAGAGCTCAGCCTGAGACCCTGCTTCCTGAGACTGAAACAATGCAGGGTCAAATTCAGGTTCCACAATAACTGGTGTTGCATGTGCAACGAGATACACATCTCCAGTTTCTGATGCATACGATTTATGCTGTTCAATAATAGCTACCTTCCTGGCGTCTGTCATTTCATTTTCATTTTTTGGCCTGTGACCTTCAGAGTCATCATCTTGACGGACCAAAGCCAACTTTTTAATTCTCTCCCACTCCTTATAACGTTTGTTGAATTCCTTTGATACTCCCTCTAAATGAAGTTCTCCATCCTCTCTTTCAAACAAAGCCATGTTTTCTTTGGAGTATATTTCTTCTGTGGAATATGGTGTCTTAATTGCTTCTGGAGAATGACTCCTTCGTCTAACCTGCGGTGACTCTTTGCCCCTAACACTGGTTTTATTTTTGATGATCTTAGAACCTGGTCTGCTGCCTTTTGCCTTGTCCTTGTTGCGTTGCTTTCGCTTTGCCTCAGTTGGAGGGCTATAGGCACTGCTTACACGTTGCTTTTTCCTGTCCCATTCCAACATTTTCTTGGTGAAGTCGTCACTGAGGTTTTTCTGTAACTCGTCCAAGACTATTGGTGATTGTGCAGCTGATGTAGCATCAGAAGAAGCACTGTCTAAAGAGGTTTGTTTGGTTTTCTCCAGACCTACAGAAGTAAAGAACAAACAAAACTCATTGTCTGGTATTCTCAAACAGAGTCTAACTTTAGACCTGGGTTTAAACCAGGATTAGTCCTACAGGAGTGGACATTTTTTCCTTTCAACATACTCTAAAGGTTTGCTGTAACAGGTGAGTCAATCCTAATGGATGGGGCAGAACAATACATCCATGAGGAATTTTCTCACACATTATTTTCAACTTTCAGAGTATGTTGAAAGGAAAAAGGTCCATTCACAAGAACTAACCCTGGTTTAAACCCAGGTCTAAAGTTAGACTCCCTTTGAGAATAACAGACATTGTGGTTTAGGGATATCACTGTATAAAATGCTGAAAGTCTACATTTGTTTTCACAACCTTAACACTAATATTAAGAACCACATTATATGGACATTTCTGGAAGTCTGCCTAAGTTCATCAATGTGATCTACAGATAACTACTGTTGCCTGATTCACTATTTTTGGGTGTGTGAAGTCACCTCTGACTGTATTAAGCCTGGATATGAAATCCAGACCTTAGCATACATCAAGATTACAAATAACACCTTAGGAGACACTTCACACAGGCAACTTTAAATCACATGCATGGTTGTGTAGTTTGAGAAAAAATGTAATTCGGGATCAAATGTAATTGACAACTAACCTCAAAATGACCCAATGATTCTTAAAGGGCCATGGTCCAATTTGCTAATAGCTCGTCCAGAACCCCAGATTGTGGTTAAGTGGTCAAAATTTTGGTATCTGCAGAAAGCTACTATTTTTCTCATTTACCCTGTGAAATCTTAGGGCCAAAGGATGTTTGGTTTGGATGTCAAGAGCAAAAGTGAGCCCTATTTTGGTCGACCCATATTAATTTTACAATTTTACAAAGTACTCTATCACTTTATTGGCTCTCACATCAAAACGGATTGAAACATCGACGCAAAACTTTGCAGATGGTGTTTGGGGTGAAGGCCCTTCTATCACGATGAAAACTTATATACTTAAACATTTGTGAGAAAAGGGTACCTTGTACATGTGGTTAGGTAACCATCATCATTACATGGGTTCTGAAAGTAACCCTATAAAAGACCATGCATACTCCAAGAGATACCACAAGAGCTGACCTTTGACCTCAATTCACTGAATCATTCCAACAAAATCTGTGGAAGCATTTAAACATTTTGACAATTAACCCAGATGCCATTTACCTTCAGATTCTGAACACTGCAAATGGGCCACTCTTTAATGTTCAATTATGCAAATTTGGTGGGAAAATATTTAAAACCCTAATGTGTTACACCCTAATGTGTGGTGCATGTGACCACCATTATAGCCAACATGCTAACATTATGTCATGAAGGCAAGACATGGCACTGTAAAGGTGCAATAAACTTAAGTTTCAGTAAGATATGGTCCAATTTGCAGTTATTTTATTTTCTTGGGGAATATAAATAAAGGGTGCAAAGCCCATGTTTATGTTGAATAATGCATCCTTGGCAGTAAAAACATTTGAATAATGGCTCTTGGCTTCGTCTCACCCATTAATCATGATTTTACTTGCATCGGACACATATTCTTGCATAAACATGAAACATATTACCCCTAATTCTTAAGTCACTTCATATTTTGGAAAATAACTTGCCATTTAATTTTCCTAGAAATTGGGATTAAGTACTAAGTTGCACTAGGTACCTCACTACCCAAAAACTACATTCCTTTCAAGAAATTTGCAATGCCATACTTCAAAGAATTTCCTGTACATGGAGAGTTATATAATGGCAGTAAAATATCACTGTAATACAACTGTAATACTTAACCAAACTACAGAGGCAAGATGTTTTGAAATTGTAATGAACTTGAAGTGTGAATCTCCTTGAAATATACCACTCAATGTACCTTTTAAAATCGGAACAGGAAATGCTACATGTGCTTCCCAATATGAAAGTGACACATAACTCATGGGTTAAATCCTAGCTGCTCACGTACATGATCTATAGTTATGTAAGTGCAATACAAAAACAAATATGGGACACAGCTGTGTGTCACTGTGTTGATTACATAACATGTTTGATCAAAAATTGTGATATATGAACTTGAGCAAACAAAAAATAATTTTACTGAAGTAAAAATGTAGTACTTGTTTTAAACAAATGCAACAAACACAAAATGTGATCATGCTGATATTGAAAGCTATTTCACTCAGTGGTTCATCAGGAATTCTCAACTCTTCTGCGATTTGCCAAGACGCTTTAGCTCGCGTGTGCCTAACCACCGCCTGAGAATATCAAAATACAGGTGCGGGTGCATTGTTAATTTCTTAGGAACCATTGTGTACACAGTCAAATCCCCAAATGAACAGTTTACATTAATTTGGAATGTGTCATCTATGTACTTTTCACATGCTGATGACATAATATTAAACGCTTAGTCATTATCTGTATTTGAAAAGGGCATCATAATTTAAAGGTGCATTGCATGATCCTAGCACCTTCATATTTTTGTAATGATTCACTAGATATCCTTGACAAAAGTTGTTTCCAAAACGTCAGTTGATTGGAGTGTGTTTTGATGTCATGAGCAAAGGTCTCTTTTACAGTTGCCCATAGGCCCCATGTTGGCTACATAAACTACGAAATTACAATTTCTTTGAAGAGTAGATCAATCTGCACGTAAGACTAAGCGCACTTAATATACTAAGGCCAACAGGTCAGATTGATATAAAAAATTTCAGGGTTTTTTAGGGAAATCGGGGGGATGAGGCTAAGGATCACAAAATGCCCCTTAATCTAAACCTGTAAAAATATACAAATTTTGGGTCAAAATAACCAACTGAATGAACAGAACGGGTAAGTTTCTTTACACACAAGTAGACTATGAATGATATTGACATATTTTTAGTACAGGTTATTTGTGATTTCATAGTTTGGGATGACTGCAAACTTGGCACTCAGTAGCTTATCCTTCCACCAGCTACCACAATCTAACTAATGTGTGCCTCTAATGGGAAACACTTTCACCTAAAAATAGCATTCCAAACCGGTTAAGTGGATACAGCTTGCGGCAAGTTAATTTGTGCAATCAAAACTGGTTGTATCTTTTAATAGACATGATTAGAAATTGCCAGAACATAAAGTGGTGGAAAACAGCTGCTACCATTCCAAAGCTGGCCACTGCAAAGACCCAAGATATCAAAAAGTTCTACACACCACTGGGTGATCTTGACTACCATAGGTTTTCACAAGGAAACAATCAGAGCTACTAAGGGAAAGTGCTTTGGTCTTGAGCTTGCCAAATGTTCTAGTTAAAAGTAATCAAAATTTATTTTATATACCACAGTTTTCAAATATTGAGCAAAGGTCTGTTCATACTTCATTGCAGTCCATGCAGCCTACCAAAATCATTACTGAAATCACTTGCTTTACGCTGCAACGCAATGCAATACTGCAAAGAAGTAAAAATTATTTTAACTGGTGATGCATCAAGATACAGTGGGGTGCAGTATGCCAATTTTACTGCAATCCTTCACAAGTTTACTGCAACATACTGCAACTATTGAACTGCAGTGACCTTGGTTGAACTGCAGCAAATCGATTAGGAGAGCAGCGGAAGTGGTGGAACATTGCAGTAAATTTACTGCACAGCAATGCAGTGTAGTGAAAGCATGAAATACCTCATTGCTTTGTGTTGCCGTTATATCGATCACTTTCTTCTGTGACTCAACACAACTTATTGCAAATCCAGTTTAAAAATTAATTCCATTTTATTACAGCGTCACAATGCGATAGTTTGGGTAGAGACTGCGATTTGGGCAATGTAACTCACTGCAATGCCGCAGATGCAGTTAAGTACGAATAAACCTTTACTTTCTGGGACATTTCCTGGGCTATCCCATTACCTATACAACACTAAGGAAGGTATACATAATGCATTCAATAATAGTAGACAGCTATCTACTATAGTATGCATAGTTTAGTGGTCTAGGCATCAGCACATGATTCTGGCAAAGGGTTCCCCACTTAAATCCAAATATGACCAATTGCTGTTATTAATTCAAAATTAGAAAGGTTTTCACAATGGGAGTCTGTAATAAACTAAATGAGTTTCAACAACTATCCTGCTGGAGAATTAAATTTGTTGATGAAAACTTGATAATTTTCATTCTCAGATGGCATATACGTTAGAAACTTATTAGAAGATTTACTCCGATATTCAAATCAATTCTAGATTTCATTTGTATAGAGGGTTTAGTGCAAGGCCCCATATGCAATAGCTGCCATTTGTCAGTTGTGTTCTTATGTAGTGTTATACCTGCCAGATTTAACATGTGGCAGCTATTGCAGATGGTGCCTTTTTGCCCTAAACCCCCGATATGACTTACTGATTAAATAGCAGGTGACTGGGTACTGCCTAAATAGCAGATGTCATCTTACCTGTACTCTTTCTTCAGTGACAATAATATGATATTAAGGGGCTATGTACATGAGGCACCAGATCCGTATCAGATGCAGATCAATGTGGTACTTCCATGGCCAACGTGGTTTGTGTACACAGGCGTATTGTGTTGCTGCACAGCATAGGGAGTGCAAATGGGAATGTGCTTCTAGCGAGGTTTATATTGCAGGGCATACATGCACTTACACGATAGATTTGCTTTTAAATGTCGCCACAAACGAGGTGTAACAGCGTGAAAGTGTGCATCGTGTAGACAGTCCAACACACGTCAACATAGATCTGGATTTCAGAAGTTACTGCTTGATGTGGCTCTGAGTTGCTTCGTGTAGATAGCCCCAACCTTGCCAGGAGCAATGTGTAACCTTTTGACCTTGCAATAAGGTCAACAGTCACTCTTCCTCCAAACTTGTATGTAACTTCCAAATGTTACTTTTTTCTCAAGTTAAAAATATTGCCAACAAAATACCTTTCTTTGTTTTTTTCTTGTCCCATTGTTCCATCTTCTTGGTGAAATCATCAGATAAATTGGCTTGCAGACTTTCATACACAGCTAAGGAGGTATTAGATGTCCCTGTTGAACCACCAGAGTGGTGTCCACTACTCTCTGTAGTATACAATAAATTGACAGTTTGAAATCAAAGTGGACTTCACAAAGGCCACATGAAACAAATGCATTGCAACTAATTTCTGCATAAAATGTAGAGTGAGATCGATGCTGTGCAACTTTTCTTCACTGTAAACAAACCGTGCGCAAGTCATGAAATAACAATTCATTTTGAGGATTTTTATTCTTTGAATTATGTCTTGTCATGGTCATCTTCATCACTGATGTCCCAAACACAACGACAATGTCTGTCTAGATAGCTCTAGATGAGGCCCAGATGTACTATTTGGACATGCCTTTTTTCAACAGATCTCATTCTGAAAGTTTGATATTTGTCATTGTTTTATCACCAACCTTGACAACCGTTCTTATGCCGAGTTATGCCGAACTTAAACATGGGATGATGACACATTGCATCTAACTGATATGGTAAGTACACTGGCAGAATTCAGATTTTTACAATTAAGCAAGAAACCATTCACTGATAGCAATTGTACCAAAAACAGATTTACTCAACTAATTCATTGATAATTGAATAAACTTCATAGCACACATTTCCCAAACTTCAAGGCACTAGTTTAATTTCTTATGTTTTTTATATATATTTTAGAAATTCCCCTAATTTCAGAAGTAAAAATAACTTATAGGTAAGAGGAAAGGCTCTTGTGGGTGGCACTTTCAATGTAATACCGTAACATATTGAAGCTGAGGTATGGTAATTGAGCATGGCAGAAGAAAATTCCCTTCCACGCAGTCACACAACAAGCATTCAGTTCACGACTGAAGCAGAAATAATTTCAATGCTTTAGTATGGCATTAATGTCATCTTGTAGTGAACACTTTCTTCACCCATAGCCGTGCTACAGGACTTTTTCCCCAACCCCTTGAGAAGGGGAAGGAAGGTTTGGTTCAGAGATGTTTTGATTACCCTTCTGATTAGGAAATCATAGCCATTACTGAAGTGTGAAATGTCATGAACTTATGCTGGTGTTTGTGTATGTGTGCGCACAGGGATGCGTTTCTATACCACAAGGTGTCCTAAAAATGAAACCGAGACAGACATCTTATTTCTTGGACACTGGCAAACTTTTTCTAATCACTGCTATGTAGTATGTAAGTATACTCTCTCTTATGATACCAAGCAATGCAGGTTCCATCCCATATAACCAAACACAAACTGTTTTAAGACGCTTTGTGAGATACAGCTTTGTAACAGAATGATAACAGTTACCATTGTAGTTATTTCTTTAAGTAATGTCTTAACCTATCACTGAGCAAGTAAAATCTCAGTTCCCCTGGCAGAGTTCAATACCTTCCATTCACCAGTGTATTTAGAAAATACACCCCCTGGTTTTTGGGTATGATATATGATACCCAGATCACACAAGGTCAGTTCATGTCAACGACTTATATACAGATAGACAAGCGGATTCTCCACAAACGGCGTAACCAAAATCGAGATGCCCAAAAGGATTATAATAAGCATACGCACTTCATTATCATAGTTTTGGGCACCACCATATTTGGTTTACGTATCGTCGTATTGGAAAGTCCTTATGAACATTTATGAGATGCGGTATTTTACTTTCGTCACACTTAGCGAGTGAAATAACAATTACAACTGATGGCACCAGCTATCACTCTGACTCAAATATCTCTTTACCTAAGCAAAATTAACAGGGGTCATCGGGAGACTTTTTGTGCATTAGGAATGCAGGAATCTTTTTAGAGGCATGGTTTCTTCCATCGATTGGTTTTTGCATAATTATTGTAGAAAAATCGGCCAATCAGACAATGGAACACTGGGGAAATGCAACACTGATAACATAACGCGTGACGCACAGATTTGTAGGTGCATGTGCAAGTGCAGTAACAGTGACGACGCGCGGCTGGTTGCGCAACATGAAGGATGGCGCGCAAGGTATGAGAGAAATCGGTTACGTTGCTGGCCTATTCAATAACACGAGCGTTTGCCCTCTTGGTTTATATTCTAGCTCTGTGGTTCATGTCAATGTATGTACAAGTACAACCCATTGAACTGTGTTCTTGGCAGATGAACATATTGTAACTCAGTGTATGCCCATCACCCATCAACATAGAACCCAATTTCTTGCAACACAAGAATTTATTACCCTGGTCCTCATTGCAATAACAGCATTCACAATCATGTTTCTCATCATAGTTCAAATCATCAAGGAAAAAGGTAAAATTGCTGGTAAAAAGGGTGGGTTTGCCACTTTATTAAATTTCTTGCTGTAAAAATAAATTGTTTTGCAGTATTTAGTTGTACTAAAACTCAAGTCAAATTACCTTTATTTTTCTTGTAATGGGTTGATTTCCTGTCATCTGACCCTTGACCTCTATCACTGAGAATGGCTCCCTCAGCTGCTGCTGCAAATGCTTCATGGTCTTCAGGACTCAACTCAGTATAGAACTCGGACAAGCCTTTCTTGACGGCAGAATCTGTTAGGTGCTTCCTTGTCACTGCATGCTTCACCTTCTCCCAACCTGAACAAAACAATCAAGTCATACATAGTTCACATTATTTTCAATTAGTAGTTGCTGTCATAGAAAAGTAATCAATTTCAATGCAAGAGGTCCGATTTCTGGAGCAGAAAGAAACCGGAGTGCCACCAGAGTGCCCAGAAAAAATCTTATTCACATAAAGCCACAGCCTGACAAGAGATGCAAATCACACTTTATGAACGATTAACAACTCTGCGAACTTGCCCAGAAAGTGGAATCTTATAAGGATTGAAATTTCAAACTAGCAAAACTCAGAATTACACAGTATGTCCCTGCTGATCACATGTGACCATAGATGACCTCTGACCCCACAAGTTAAGGACGTTCCAAATGACCACTTTTGCCAAGTCTCTTTGATATGCATAAATGTATAGACCTACAATGAATGAAAAGGACCCCTGGATGACCTTTGATCACATGTAAACTCTACTCAACAATCACTGTATTCATGACAATCCATTAAAAGTATATGGATACATTGGCCAATTATGTATATGTTGACCATTTTGAAGCAATGACCTAAATGACTGCAAGATGACCTTTGACCTCTCACCCTTTGGGATCGCTTATGTGACAATTAAATATCCAAGGATTATTGTGTGCAAATACTAGTAAAATCCATCAAAGCATGTGGATACAGAGACCAATTATGTACAGAGTTCAAGGCACTATCAGTGATTTGCTAAATCAGAAAATTGAAAAAAAATAATTGAAAATCAGATTTCTGCATGTCTGTAACATGTACAGGTACCCTAATATATCCTGCAAATGATAAGGCCAGAAGGAACCTAATACGGGCAAAATCTGAGATATTAGTCATATTGTGTCCATACGGACACTTACTACAACACGTAACGGTATGTATGGAGAGTCATATCTTTTTCATGACCGTTTTCTTCCTTTTGTGTCAATTCTTCAGTTGGAAAAAGTAAATTACAAGAATTCTACACTCTTACCATTCACTTTTAAGCCATTCCAATAATTTCAAATATTTTGACTGTTTCGGATTAATCCCTGATAGCGTCTTTAATATGGATTAATTTTTTTTTGCACATAGGCCTACATATACGGACAGATCCAGAACGGGGGCATAGACAGTTTTACACACACAGACACACACACGGTTTATGCATTGAGTGTATGGGAGAATGAGGAGCGCCGTGACGATTCCGAGTGTTCAGACCGAAAGGGAGCATGAAAGAGGGCCCCACTGCGCTCAGGGTCTAACCTGTCCGATGCCCGAGTTGTCTCATACATCTGATGCATAACCACCCAGAACCCAGTTTGAGTTAACCCAGTCCCTGTTCTCGTGAACAGATTTTGAATCCCAGGGGTCAAGCAAAATTTTGCAGTGACCCGGCTCCAATGGAGCGAACCATGAAACTGAAACTGAACGGGGGCATAACGAAGAGTTAAAACTCTATGTTATCAGCAAGCAGACATTCATTCAAATCTTTATTCAAGAAGGGCCATATCAAGTGAACCAGTATAGCATGTAATCCCAGGCATAATCCCTAGCTGCTATACAAGTCTACTTGAGTAGAGTTATGAGAATCACTACAGCATGTTGGTTGATAACATCCAATTTTTAACTCTGCTTTGCGCCCCTGCTTTGACGATCCTGGATCCGCCACTGACATACATACATCCAGCCAGACATCCCATATTCTACTCATTCCATTGTCCCCCTCTGAAATACTTTGGGAGGGGGAAATTGGACCTCTTGTAAACCCACATGGCCCTTTTCTCCTTCAAAATAATCAAACTATGGCTTAAACCATGCAGCTCTTAACATTGCTCAAAATGACTTTGCCTAACAGACCTTAGCCTAATTTCAAACAAGGCTGTAACAGATATCCAAAATAGTTATTCCTGATTTATCACACAATCTGTATTTGGAAATGCCTCTAGGCAAGAACTGATTCACAAGTGGCCAAAATATATACAAACTAGTATCTCAGTAGAAAAAGGAAGACGTGTGGCACATCAGAACACTTAGTTTATCTCCTTTAATGCAGCGCTGCATTGAAAAGATATGCAAGTGAATAAAAGTCTTGAAGGAAAAAACAAAACACATAGAAACACCACTGTCATGCATCTCGGAATAAATACTTCAAAACAGATTTTGATTCTGAGGTTTCCATTACTGCCTATACTTCTTAAACTTTGAAGTACAAAGTAAATTAATCGATGCGCTGCGCAGCATTATCACGCCTTACTACAAAACGCGCTTATACACTCTTAGGCACAGTCTAAATCGCGCGCGATTACGACACAGCGGATGATGTACGAACAAAACAAATCTCTTACACTGATACTCAAAATAGTGATCTAATAAGTCGACAAATACCAGGCACTCCTTGTGAGACTTGTGTTAGAGTTTATTGATTACTTTGTACTTCTAGGTTAACAGAGTATAGCCTGCATACAATCTGGCTCTGAGCAAATATGTATAATTTGTGGTTTGAAGTTGTATAAGAAGTTGTGATTTTAAATTCTTCTTACAAGTTAGAGTCTCATATGTTCTGCTAAGATTTGAGGTTAAGATGGAAAGTTGTATGCACACAATAAGAAAAATAAAGTTTTCTTTCTGTTCACACAAGAAATGCTGAAGTTATTTTCATCAATATTCACATACTTCCATCACATGGAAATTATCTGTCAACTAGTACAAGATGCCTAATAGTATATGTACATGTTTCTCTATAACACCAATGTCAATGAAACAAATGTACATCATTAGGATTACCGAATAGGCAATTTGTACAATTTTAGAAATATAGAATGAGAAACTTAGAATCAAGTTTTGTTGGCCCTGAGTGAATTAAATATAGCTTTCCTGTGTAAGAACCATGCCTTCAAAACACAGGGACACAGAAAGGGATCCCCTGCTGTTGTGTCAAATTAAAAACTTGCACAACTTTAGAAAATGGCAAACGATACAGATTTAACATTTATGTATGCAGTTAATTCTTTTAAGACCTACAATGTTAATTCTGAGTTTTTCCATCATTCACTCGCATTTATTTTTCACTGCCATGATTTGATTCATTATTGAGATTTTTCAAATGAGTATGTATATTTGCACTTAAAAGGTCAAACTTCTGCATTTTGTTGACTTAAATCAAACTTTGTCACCTCCACAATCTGTTTATTTTCTAATCTTATTTAGCTAAATCTCCCTTGATGTTTAAAGGGGGATGGCCCGATTTAAGGATATGAAGTTTTCATTTTGATAGATTGGCTTTCACCCCAAAACCCCATCTGTAAAGTTCCGCGCCGATATTTCAATCCGTTTTCATGTGAGAGCTAAAAACGTGACTTTGTAAGCCCACAGAGTACTGTGTAAAATTAATATTGGTCGACCAAAATGGGGTACATTTTCGCTCATAACTTCCAAACCAAACATCCTTTGGCCCTAAGATTTCACAGGTTAAATGAGAAAAATAGTAGCTTTCTTCTGATACCAAAATGTTGACCACTTCTGGTAAAATCTGGGGCTTCTGGGGACGAGGCTATTAGCGATCGGGTCATGGACATTAAGTTGTAGGCCTATATATAACTGTTTTAACACCACTTTGACTGTCAATGTAAGTTGAAAAATTAAAGATGAAATGTTGCTTCCTTTCTTTCCTGAGGTATGTGACCAAAAACTCTGGCCTAACATATTTCTATTCAATTTCACTCTTTCTTTGCTCAAGGACAATTTAATCTAGGGTTCAGCTACCTATTTATAGCAAAGGCTTCTGGCATTGTGAAGCTCACTTTGAAAACATTTTGGTGAATTCGTATTTAGATTTTGTTTGCATTACAACCCTTCAATCCATAAAACTTCAAGAGACTTCCTTTTATTATATTTAAAAATAATATAACTAGAATTTTGTGGTTCTCAACTTTCGCACTCACAATATTAAAAGAATATTAGGTAATACTTAGGAGGTTAAAATTATTTCTAATTGAAAAGAGGAACTGATATAAAAACTGAAAGTTTTTTTCTGAGACTTGCTACACAAACCTAACACCACAACAAATTATGTTGTTACTCAAACTCCGACTTCACAAAATCTCACAAAATGTACCGCTGTTGTGCTATTTGTGAGATTTTGTGGCTTATAATGCCTGGACATCAGCGTGACTTTGTAAGATTCAGTGATTTCAGTAAATGTTAATTCTATACTGTGAGCTACATTGTATTGTGATACATTGTATTGTGAGATTCAGTGGTTTTCTTCGTCGAAGGATGATGTATGTGATTTTGTGAGATTCAATGATTTACATATAGATATCCTTCTCTGTACAGTTTTGTTAGATTCAGTGGTCCTCTCAGGAAAGTGTCTTTGGAAGAACAGCATCAAAACCACACACACACACACAAACAACAAAAAGAAACAGGCGAAAATAAAATCACACAAATAGAAAAAGGAAAGGAAATGCACACGCGCAATCATTCGTATATGAAATCAGAACATTGACACTATGAACCAAAGTGAGATTAGGGTTAACCTTAAATCTAAAGCACCTCAGAAACACTGCATTGAAATAAAACAAAGATCTCAGGAAAACCAAAACAACACCACTTTCACTTTCTAATAATATAAAAATACAGCAAGTAAACTTGCATCATCCCCCTGGCAAGATGGCAGTCTGGAACATGACCTTTGGCCTTGGTCCATGACCTTTGACATCATCCACACAACCCCTATTGCACCTTAATCCCAAGTCTGGTTTAAATCGGACTTAAACTTTTCGAAGGAGACGCAAAAAATGAAAACCTAACCAAACTGGAACACACACATACATACACATACATATACATAAATACCTACGGACATTCGCACCCTCGCAATATCCCCCTCTGCTTTTCAAGCCAGGGGGATAAAAAGTACAAACTGGTACTTATATGTTTGCCAAATTTACACCAAATTTAAACCATAATAAATCCAAATTCAAAACATCTTTCCCCTGGCAGAATTGGTTAATTTTCTTCTAGTTTAGTTCTCGGCAGGTTGCCGTCGACAGAGTGGTACTACTACGTGACACTCCGGCATATTTGAGTATGATGTGGTCCACATGGTCTCTTTTGGTTCCAAGCTAACTCAAGTTGAATGTCAGACATCATGTTTATTTTATAGGACATCCTCAGTGTGACAGCAAGCCCATTTTATCTTATTACCTCAAGTTATTTTCATACCTTATGCAGAATGTTGAGAAATGTGACTTAAAGGTCAGATATAGATTGAATCAAAATAGTCAACCAGTACTGAGAATAAGCATAAAATGATAACTTAGCATACCACAGGTCCACTGGAAGACACAAAATCAGTGTTGACAATGTTTCCAGTGAGGTTAATATGTTATCAAATGTTTTACTAGGATAGGAAGGTCCTTATTATCCTTTGGTAACATTTCCAGGAGCAAAACATATTATCTTGTCTTTGAATCCAAAGGATTGTAACATCCAAATTGTTTCATCTTTCGGCAAACCAGTAATTTGTTACAGTGTTGCATTCAGAATACATCTTGTTTGACGTAATCAGTGCCCTGCGCACTCACGTAAATCAATGTACAAGCCTTATACTTTTAGTGCAACAAATGAAAGTAAAAAAGTGTGAATTCCCCCTCACGAACCAAATAAGAAACAAAATAGAAACACAGAGGTGCAAAAAGTTATTTTTTTCCTCAGGAGCAAGATTTTGATCTATGAATTTCCTTAATGCATCCGATCCCCTACCCTTCCTTTCTTTCCTCCCTCCACTCCAGGCCCATCTCCCTCCACAATATGGACATATTAATAAGGTGTTGCATTGTTAAAATGACATGATGGGTATCTTTTTCTTTGTTTGTTTCATCAGAACTATTGTTTACAATTTCAACAAATAGTTGAAGAAGTCATCTTGTAAGTATTTAAAACATAATACACAGTCTTAATCATCACCCTCAGTCAACTTAGTGTCTACATTTTGGAATGGTATAATCTTGGCTCTGCTTTTATTTCCTCAAACGTACATAATTAATTTGATAATTTCGGAGTTAAACTGATTCCTCATTGTTTGCTCATTCCTCTTTTTCTTTCTTCTGTGAAAAGAAGCACCATTGATTCGTGAAGTGCCTACTGCCTTAGTTAAGTGTATGTTTAGGTAAGCTTGAATCTGAGTAA
>JAMKCH010028156.1:0-34889 GCA_023653785.1 Ophioderma brevispina
AGCTCATCTAGGGCTCCCTGAGGCGAGCTGCAGAAGAGCTTTTTAAAAGCTCCCAAGTCTGGCTGGAGACGATCTTTTACAAAGCATATAGAGTCTGCAAAGCAAGCAGGACCGGCAACTGAGTTGGGACCGAGCAGTTAAAGCTCATGCTTTACCATTCAGTGTAGCTATAAGTATTGTTAATTACTGCACTCATTAGTAACAAGTTCAGTTACCTACTTAGACTGTCACTCAAGAATTTAATTAAATTACCATTTTTTTTAATGTTAACTGTTTTTTTGTTTTTATCAATTTTCAAAGAATTATTCCCCCAGGCCTTGAACCTTGAACATGAGCGGATTTTTTTTTTTCATTTGAAATCTAGTCTGTCCTAGACTAGGGGAGAGTAAACTGGGCATGCACGAAAAGTCAAACATATCAGTAACAAATGTAGAACCTTAGTCGGCAACAGTCAGTCATATTTAGTTCAGAATTATCTTACAACTAATTGGAAGCTATCTACACATTTTCCTTAATAATGGCGATTCACGATGTTTGATAACGTATCCATCAAACGTGTGTCATTTTCAAGTATGCATGATTTTCGAGTTCTTACTTGTATCGGGCGCGCCTTTGCCCCGCACCTTTCAATTCTTTGAACATATTCGTGCTAGTTTACAAATCAATTTGGACCACAAGGTTGGTAACCATCATCGTTGCTTTCTTCATGTCGAAAATATTATCTAAATTCTACTTCCGTAATGGTTGTAAGACCCCTCAACTTCTTTCGCCCGAGGCGCCAATCGTAGCTATCAAAACTCGGCTCATCAAAAACAAAACCACGTGCGATTAAAAGTGCGAAGGCTGCGAATTACGGTGATAGTTTTACTTCATGATTATTTACACATAGTCCCTTTCCAGTTTTTCGTACACCGTCCAAGCGGTATTCCATTGGAGTTCCGATACATTTGTGGAGTTAATACCCGCAGATTTTTGCTCTCGGCACGATTTACCAGCCGTTCAACACTATCTGAAAATTGGGTAACTGGTAAAGCATAGTGTTCCGTGCTCCATTTACCATTAAATATTGCCAAAGGAAGTATTTTGCTGGGTTGCGGATCAAATACGAAGGAAGAAAAAACTCCGCGCACGGCTTTTAACAGATGCGCGATAAAGCGCTCGGACCTCAAAGCATTTTAGATGCGCGACTGCGCGCGATCGCGGGCGCGCGCCTCAAAAGAAAAGGTCTGAAATGAGGCATTTTAATTTTGCTTTTTAGACATACGAAGAAAACGGGCGGATTTTTCGCCACGGCTCCCATTGATTCAAAAGCGCCCAATTTTACTCTCCTCGTGATGTCAAAGTGATGACCAAATACCATTGTGTCGAAATTTTATGCTGGAACACTGTAAATTGATGGATTAATAAATAATCAATAAAATTAGGAAAAAATAAGTTACAGAATGAATGACATATTTTGTTTCATTTGTTGTGTTTTAATTATTTTTAGTGGGCAACACTGCGATCTGATGGTCAAAACTAAGTAAATGTGGATGGTTAACACTTGACGTCACCATTGCCGGCGATGTGGATTTGTCGGAACCGTTTCCGAGTAAGCTATTGTGCGGGAAATTAAAAAGGGCACCAAATACTCAAGAACGTGTGTGACAATTTTCAAACTATTTGATTTATATGTAATCTACGTTACTTAAGCTTCATCCATACCAAACATTTTCCAAATATTCAGACTCATGACATATTTCCTTTAATGTGACACATGTCCTATGTAACTTGAACAAATGATAAATAAAAGGACTTTTTTGTATATTCTGGTAGGCCTTTATATGAATAATTATGGAAAACATTTGTCTCCGGGCCTTTGTTGTGACGTTGGTAGATGATCCAATAATCCAAGGTCAAAGACCTTTAAAGGCATGTGATGGGTCAAAACTGCTCAGCCAATTGGTCTAGAAGCAAGAAAGGTGGTGTCTATACCCATGTTATGGGGTCAATAAAAACCAACATATTTTAGGCTTAAAATGCAGCCATCATTGCTTTCAGCATAAGATAGCACTTTTATCCGAATTTTAAAAGTTTTTCTCAAGTAAATTAGTCAATTCGTCAGTCTGTACAAAATATAAACAAACAAATATTTGACCGACATATATTTCATTATTTAAAAACAGATTACAATTTATTGTCAAATCAGTGAATATTGTTCTTGGACAGATCATCGAACTAATGAGTCCTGTGTGATTAAAAGTGTGGTACTAGTGATAGACCTTTTTTGCATAATTACTTCATTTGGGTACAATTAAAAACCCAGTCAGGGACATCGCACACACAAACTATCACGGACCACATCAAGCAGCGCTGTGATTCGCCTTCCACAAAAGTTTCTCTCACAAACAAAAACAAAAAAAAACAAAAAAAATCTTCGGACAAAACCCTCCAATGACCTTCTTGTAGTGGAGAATAACAATTGCGTGAAGGTAGGTTCGTACTCAAGTGTATCGCCCTCTCAATCCTGAGAGGGAAATACACTGCTAGCTTCCTTCCACCGAATTACCACGGCATGTGCTAATCGGTGGCGGAAGAAAGTCGCAGGAGGTAGCCGATGCCAACGCAACCCCTGTCAATGCCCCAACAATAGTCGGCCTAATGCTCCTGGGTGAAGATGCTCGGTCGGATCAGCCAAGAGGGATTGGTCGGCGACACCCCTCTCCGCTTAACTAACTATTGCATCAAAGGACTTGTTGGAAGGTGAAGTAGAACTCCAAACCGACATGTCCAAAAGGTCTGGGATGAAGGCCTCTTTCTAGAATGCCCAGGAGGAAGAGTGAGCTCGAACATCAATGCCCTAACCAAGAAGCCAGTCAAACAATCATGGCGTTTTTGTGTGCATTTACAGATGACTGAGGAAATCAAGCTGGCTCATGTGTTCCTTGCGGGGGGGGCAGCGGATACTTTGAGCAGTCGCATTCCCGGTCTGCAACTATGGGAGACGTGGCAGCAACCACCAGAAAGAGTTTGAGTCTGGCCAAAAAGCTGCATGTGGAAGAATACAAAACCCCTTATGCGCAGAGCGGTGGTGGGCCTCGTCCATAGACGAGGCATGTATATCTGAACCCCTATGGCCACAAGCCTCAGCCACAAGCCACAGCCACTAGGAAGTTCCAGAAGACTAATCTTCGGTTGGGCTTAAACTGTTCCGACACCAAGAATTGCAAGACCAATCACAAATCCCACTACGGAACAAGGCTCTGAACCGGGACGATTCCGTAAAACAATAACCCGTCACAAGATTGGACATGAGGGGACTGAAAGAAAGAAACAGTAATGAAAACAAATAACGAAGCCCTGCCCAATGCGTCGTTGATGTTAGTTATAAAAAAAGAAAACCTCGGACAGTCAGGGCACTAAGGTAACCCCACTCCTGAAAGACTTCCATTGAGGAAATTGCCAACTGGTCTATGGTCTCAGAAATTGCATGGATCGAACTCTCTATCGGACACCACTGCATGGTAATCCTGTGATGCTCTAGTGAATTTGCCTGACCAGTGAGCATGGGCGGGCCGGTTCACATGTTCAGAAAGTCCCACCTCAGTGTACAGTCTGCAGAAATTCACCAGACAGAGTTCGGAAGCATGGAGTGAGTGCACTCGGGACAACGCGTCGGGGAGGACCTCTTACCAGGTCCCCTCCCTTTGGAAGATAGGTCGTTCCTTACAAGCAGATCTAGGGGCCTGGGAAACCACCAGCTGGCGTGGCTAATGGGCTTACAGCGGGACAGGCAGTCGATGAGACAGAAGGCACTCGCCGACTTTTGGGATCATGCTGAGGCGAACAGATCCATGTGTGGAGGGTACACCATCTAGAAGATTGTGCGGCAAACTGCAAAGTAGAGCTGCCACTCCACTGATGGGCTCTGCCTTTTGGCTGTGTCTGGGATAGGGACCCTCCTTGGAGACTGTCCGCAAACCATTGTCCACTCCCGAAACACGGGAGGTAATCAGCCCGAGGTCCCAATCTAGGCACCACCCGAATAGCCGAAGAATCTCCCTGCATAGGCTGGAACTGATAACAACCCCTTCCTTGTTTATATGTAACTACCTTCATATTGTCGTGGCGGACAATTACCTTTCCCCTGACCACGGGGAGCCAGTGCAGCAATGCCAGAAAGACAGCAAACAACTCGACGATGTTTATGTGGTGATGAGCCACGGAGGCTGGTCAGCGGCATTCCGAAGAGATAGGAGGTGAGCCCCCCCCCCAATGAAACGCATCCATTGTCAGGGTGTTTGGTAGGTCACAGGTAGGCTGAATGGACTCCTTGCCTCATATGAGTGGCAAAGTCCACCATTGAAGGTCTGAGGTAACCTTTGTCTTCCTGGGGGAGGAAAGCGGGGTGTTTACCACTGACAACAAGTTTTTCATCCAGCCAGCTAAAACACATAAATTTGAAACCTAATGGCTGCATCTAATCTTGGGACCATCATTTGTTTCATTTTAGAGCAAATAATCTGTCGCGCCACCTTACCTTTGGTAGTGGTAGACAAGACTCAGTTTTGGGATGGTTGCCAACTTATATTTTTCTTTTTCACTTCTATCAAAGATATATATGCTTTATGCACTTATTATCTCCGGTGTATGTTACAAAACTTGATTTTCATTTCATAAGATAGCTCAATCGGGTAAGCGCTTGACTCCAGTGTATGCTCATCCATGCATATAGGCGTGCGTTCGAGCCCTGTGAGATTCAACTATCTTGTAATTTCCCTGGACAAGAAATTAACCGCTTGGTTGTCTCGATTTACCCATGCGATATTTGGGGAGCTGGTCCCGGCTGCGATGGTTATAAATCTCGATGTATGTTTGCTGATAAGGGAAAGCGCTGATCCCGATCTGCTGCATCCCTTGAAATGATGCTAAATGGTTTATGGTATGGTTGGGCCACAGTGATCAGCGGCCATTTGTGAAAGCGCTTAAAGAGGCCAATAGCATAAGGCGCTATATAAATCTCTGCTATATATATAATCACCCCAAAAACCTAGCAAAATCACACATTCCTGTATTTTTTAACTCAAAATAGAAATTAGCTTATTTTTAGCAACAATCGGAGAAATCAAGTTTCCCATTATTTTTCATTAAAACATTACTATGATGTCAAATAGAGGACTATTGGAACATTTTTGATATCAATGGAAAGAGGAGACTTATACCAATCCACCTGCACCCAAATCAAAAGGGTCAGAGGCTTTGTAACAAAGAAATCCAAGAAGGTCTTAACCAACACCTTTAAAATAGTTTAGGGGGACGAAGTTTAATGTACAATTTCATGCAGATAGTGCATACTATTTTGAAAATCAAGGAAGGGTGCATTTGATGGTTTTTTCTATATGCTAATTGTGTTTGTTGACCCCAAAAACCTTGGTATAGACACCTCATTTGTGCTTTTAGACCAAATGGTTGAGGAGTTATGATCCATGATGTACCTTATAAAGGTCATTGACCTTTGACCTTGAATATCTGACCAACGCAGCTGCCAGAAGGCCAGACAAAATTTTTCATAATAATTCACATATAGCCCTACAAGAATATACAAAAAGTCCTTTTATTAGAATTTTTTCAAGGTTGAATTGCATATGGCCTCTACTATTATCCGATTCTGTAATTTCTATACATTTGTTTTGTATAAAAATTCCAAGCCTTTCCATGTGCATATCCCAGATTTATATAGTGTAATATTGTGCACCATGACCTGTACAGTTTGACCTCAAATACAAACATTATTGATCTTTGTGTAATCTGTACTGGTGTAAACTACAATCAGCTGTTTCATGTAGATTTTTGATGCCACCAGTGTATTTCTACTTTCGGGAGATGGTACAACAAATTTCCTCAAATACTTCCATTTTTTCACTATTTGGTGTTTTTGTTCCTACATTAAAATAGTTTTCTTTTGATTTATAAGCTAAAATGCACTTCCACTTTTTTTTAATTCTCTCGCATTATCGCTACTTATCCTAAATGATAGTGACTTCTATATATATTGCCTGAACATGTTCAGGAAGATAGTGTAATCACCATTGCTGTACTATGTACCATGTTGTTTCTAATAAATGCCCCAGCTCTAATAAACGCCCCCCCCAACTACGATTTTTGGATAAAACAATTCAATAAAATGAGTTTAGCTTACCTAAATCACATGATTTGATGGCCGGGACAGTCGTAATCTGTATCATAATCGCTGTTGTCATCAATGCTTTCTGCTTCTGATCCATCACTAATGGTAATTATAACTGGCACACGTTGATACACAAAGAAAGGACTGGCACACGTAGATACACAAAGAGAGGATTGCCAAACTGTGTAAGGTGATTTTTGCAGGGATTTTTTATTGTAATAAACGCCCCCCTTTTGAAAAATGCACCGCCCCGGGGCGTTTATTAGGAACAATACGGGATGTAGTATGTCTGGTTATTTTTGGATAAAGTTCATAAAATGGTTGTCATATAAACCTAATCCGTTAATAACTTATGCAAACAAAATTTGACAACATTTCAGTACAATTTTAATCCTCTTTTTTAGCTTCAGAATGGCTAATTTTTAAATTGTAAATGAACTTTATTGACATTGAGGTTTGGAAATGAAAACATGATACTGTACTAATATAATAATGTCAACAGTGTCTTTGTCAATTGCCACAGTTAGACAAATTTTTGCAGGTAAATTCAGCTTCACAAAATTGTAAAATTTTTGGTCCAGAGGTTTAGAAATCACACCACTAATTAATCACAGCTGTTTGAAAGTCTCATTTATTATGACAAAACCAGAATAAAACAAAATATATCAATGGCGACACACTTTTGACAACTAATTTGGATTATTTGTACCGCTGACTTCTTCCTGTGTATATTTTACAAAATTTCATTGCGGGCAAATATGATTTTTCTTTAAAATCTAGTTTAACACGTCTCTCTATGGAGAATGGGCATATAGAGGGCGCTATAACATACAGATCATGACCTTTGTAGGCCTATATGACAAGATTCCCGCAATGGAGTTTTCTGATTTTTGCAGAGATAATAGCTCTTGCATGTCCCTAGCTATAACAGTTGTCAAAATTGTGTCGCCACTGCTTAAAATTGCTCTTAGAATAAAAGACAATTTTCTTGGGTCAAACAGCTGTGAAATAACTCCCCATAGACTTGTGTACAAAATGACCTCTCATCAAACATTTTATTTTTTTTGAAGATTAGGACCATACCTCTTCAACAAAAATGAAAAAGTCATATGACGAAGGCTGAATTTTTGAGCTACAGAGCATCAAATATTTGCATGTTTTCAACACGCCCACACCTAGCTCCCCCAAAACCCTTAGAAATTATACAAAAATGGCACAGAAAAAATCTTTACCAACCAAATGGTTTGTTACTAGCCCAAACATGATAAATTTCAAATTTCATTCAAAGACACAACTTATCAACATTTTGTGACTCCTCATTTAGGCAAAGTGCCACATTTCGGACATCAACAGTGTCTCGGCACTGACGTCGTCTGCTACACCTAGTTTATTTAGTGGTGTGATTCCTTTACCTCTTTTCAAGGCCTATAATCAAGAAATAAAGGGTAAGATGTTCACGTTTATGTAAGAATAATGTGTCCGAGGCAAGTAAAAACATGAATAATGGGTGAGGCGAAGCCTAGACCCATTATTCAAATGTTTTTACTGCTGAGGACACATTATTCGGCATAAACATGGATATCACACCCTTTATTTCTACTTACCCAAATAAATAAAAAATAATAGCAGAAAAAAAATGGCCAATTCTACTTAAAACTTAAGAGTTAAATGTCTTAACAGCGCACGCCCTGTTTCCTCTGCATAAAGGTTAGCGCGTGCTGCAAACCTATAGGGATGGTGACACTCGCGGGAAAGGAATTTGCGTTTTGCATCAGCACGATATGGCAGTATTCGCGACCCATTATCGCAGATTATTGGGCAGTAAGCTAAACCAATCAAAGAGCGTGCTTTGGAATTAAGGGGGCAGTAAGCTAAACCAATCAAAGAGAGTGCTTTTGAATAAGGGGAGTAAGGAAAGATCCTTGCAACCCAAAGTGCAGTTCTTGTTGTAATTTCTTGTGTGGTTTTATTTGGTTAGGTGTTGACAATGGTGAGACGTGGACCATGCTCAGGATATAAAACCGGAAGACTCGGGTTAGTATGCACCAAAACCAAGCACCTTTATGCACCAGGTAAGGATAAAAGAAATCCAAGTGTTGGTTATAAAAGAAAACTTTGAGTGAGGTCACACAAGTAATTATCTTCATAACTCGATTGTGAACAGGATTGTAAAAGTCAACGAGGACTGCGCGGTCACACGTATCATTATTGTAATCGTGTGGCATTAAATTTGGGTCATACACAACACAGTGATCAATTACAAGGTTGCTGTATAACTGGTGTCAAAATGCACTCTAGCCCACCTAAGGGTATAAGCCCAACCCCCAATGTTAAAGAAAAAAGGAGCTGGCATACACTCAAATAATTAAGTCCAGGTGGTAATTTTAGCATTCAAGAAACAATATGGAGCCATCAAAGTTTGGGGCCCAATGGCAATGGATGGCTTGTTTGTAATTGAGGAATGTGATGGGAAAATTGAAACTTTCATTTTTAATGTTTTAATATCTTGCTAAAAACTAAAGTGTACATAAATGGTATCTGGTGAATAATGTATTTTTTATAATATGATATTGGAATTTTGTATCTGATGTTTGCTCCCAACTTATAGCCCCTCCCCTGGTATAAGCCCACCCCTATTTTGAAGTAAAAAATCTTCCTTTTTATGGGGGGTGGGGCTTAAACCCGAAGGGCTTACGCATAATTATGTTACATCTTATTTGACTCTCAGGTCCAGGCCATGGAATTCAAATGACTAATGGACGCTAGTGGTTCCTGGAAATTTTTTGTCAAAGATGAGATTGGAAAGCTTTTACGTAAGTCTGTACACAAAGTGTCTCCTTAACAATCAAGCAGTCAAATAAGATATAAAGTAAACCTAGACATAGCTTTATTTGTTTGTAATTTCAATTTGATTTGAAAGTAGTGCAGATGCCAGTACAATATTTATATATTATTATTCATTGGTGTGCGATACTGCAGCTGCGAGTAGCGGCGTACCGCCCAACACTGCACAATACGCAAAAATATCGGGCAACTCGTCAAGCCAAAATACTCTTTTATTAGTTTTGAAGCCATTTTAAACATTTCTTGTCAAGTCAGGTTCTTGCAAATAATAATAATATTGGATGACTTTTTCGGTTGATAACAGAAAATATCACCTGAGCCTAGATCAAAATATCACACGAGTCCAATATTATTATTGTTATTATGCAAGAAGTCACTTGACGAAAATAGTTTTAAAATGGATTCAAAAAAACCTAATAAAAGGCGAGTATTTGTTGAGTTCCCATATTTTGGGTATTGTTTGCAGAAGAGGTGTTGGGCGGTTACGCGCTACTCGCACGCAGTATTGCCACCAGATCATAATAATAAGAGATTCCTGTATGATTTCATTCTTGATTGGATTTCCAGGCTACTTTTGAAAGTGGAATAAGGTGCATTGTTTTAATACCAGACTTTCTATTTTTCCATAGATGCATTGTAACTGGTAGCTGGCAATCTTGGAATAACCATAATCCTGTTACTAAACCCTCTCCCTGATAGAAACCTCGGCCCTGCTACACTAACCCTCAACTGTTACTAAGGCGGGATCCCAGTTTCACGAGAAAGAATATTACGTCGGAGGGAACGGTTAACTTTTGCACGGGTTAAAAATTGTTCCGTGCAAGTATTGTATATCTAAAATAAACAATGACTTTCCTTCCGTGTGGACTACTTAATTCACATCACACGCACTGTAAATCGCGTAATTGGTACTCAATGCTCTAAAATTGGGTCCTTCCTGGCCAAACACCAAGGTGTGGAACGCCCCCTCCTCAGATTTTTTGTTGAATTGCAGTCAAATGTAGCATTTTATGGGGTTACAGAGGAGGTCAAAAGAAAATTCAAATCATTCCTATTTTGAAGTCGGGCGCATCAAGTTTTAATTAACTCGGACTATAAAATGTGATTCAGTATTAAAAAAAATTTAGTACTGCGATTTTATAATCATTATTGCTTGTGTTATTGATGCAACAAGTGGCAAGTAGAATTTCTTTCTATCACCCTAGTAAAAATAGGCCCGCAAATAGTTGCCATGTGCAAAATGGACTAAATTGGACCACAACATAGAGGGCGCTTATTTGATGCGTACACCTGATATGAAGTTTAGTACATTGAAAAAAATATTAGCGAATACACTATAACATCTTGTGAATAAGTTTTGTGTTGTATGTTTGATGTCTTCAGTGAAACAGATGAAGCAATTTTGGCCCATTTTTGGTTTAATAGTTGCAGAATTCATAAGCTTACCAGAAAACGTGCAAAAGTCTCGGAAAATTTTGACGTGTCACCTAACATATCATGTAGGAATTGGTTTGGACATTTTTTGATGATCTGATCACATCTAAATGTGGTCTGTAGTGGGATGAAAAAACACCAAAAATACTTAGCCAAATTTTTGGCAATTTATATATGAAAGGGTTTCCTGAATTCAGCACTTTTAGAACCAACTTACTTAATTTGCTTGATAGGTAATCCACATTTTTCGTTTTCTGAAGACTCAAAATACCAAATCAAAACTTCATCTCACAATGATTGTATAGTGATCTAATCTTTTTTCAATGCTAAAACTTCATATCAAGTGTATGCATCAAGAATAACGGCTCTATGTGTGGTCCCATTTTAGTCCATTTTGCACCATGGCAACTGTTTGAGGGCCATTTTACTAGGGGGCTACAAAGAAATTCTACTTCCTTTGTTTTTTGCATCATAACAAGGCAACAGAGACTTATTATATAACTAGCATTCATAGATGAGTTTTTTTAATACTTAAATCACAATTTTAAGGCTCCGATTCGTAAAACTTTGAGAGCCCATACTTCAAAATCGAATGGAATTTGAATTTTTCCTTTCGACCTCCTCTGTAGCCCCATAAAATGTAACTTTACTGGCATATTTCACAACAAAATCTGAGAGGGTGGGTTCCATACATTGAGTGTTTTGGCATGGAATGACCCTATGTCAGTCTCCAGAAGAACCAATTTAATATCGATGGCCTCTTAAAATCTTTAGTTGTGCAATGAATTAAAAACTGTGATCCCAGAATAGGATGATATTGATCGATTAATACTAGAGGTGGGCTATAGAGGGTCATATTTGGGTCAGAGTTTCAGATCAACTGCGAACACAGGCTAGAATGATGACTTAAGATGCTTATCCATTTTCGACAAAACAAAAATTAATAAAAAGTGCGAAAAACCAGGGTGCCCCAACGAAAAAATCCAAAATGCCGCCCAATTATTTTGCCAAAAACATATTTTGACATAAACTGATAAGCTTTTGTTTAATCACCTTCATTTTTGTGGCAATACCCATGTTTTGGCATGCAAGGAACATTCTAGGCAAACTTCTATCTACACGACTTTTGTTTGCTCGATATAGCAATTACTTAAAATTGCGAATGCGAGGGCGCTTTCCCAACAAAGTACATTTATTGTTCAAAGTTTCAATTTTAACGGTTGGGCCATCTCAGGATTGTTGATTCATCATTTTTTGAGATTAGAGCTGTGTTGTAACACTTGCCATTTTCCCGTGGCATCAATTTAAAATTTGACGAAAAACACTCTCATTGGATACAACAGGGGTAAACCGAACTTACTTATGTGTGGGTTTCAATGGAGGCATTTTTATGACATTATAAAAAGCCTAGTTGTAAAACCGCAAAAACCACCACGCAAGTTCAAATTTTCTGCAAGTGTTCAAATGAAAAACTCTTTTCTTTCAACTTTTTGAATGTTAAAATCACAATATCATCGGAAATGAGCATTTATGGGGAAAGCCCCTCAGAGCTCAATTTTAACCACAATAGTCATTTTCAGGAAAACAAAGGCTTATCGTGCGATGAAATTGCATAGCATGATTCCTAATCCCCAAAACATGGGTATGGCCACAAAAATAAAGCAAATTGAGCAAAAAATTAACGGCGTTATGTCAAAATCAAATTTTTGACAATTGGCGGCCATTTTGGCCTTTTTCGATGGGGCACCTGGTTTTCGCACTTTTTCATTTATCTCGAAAGTGTGATCAGGTGATAAAGTCATCAAAATGAGCCTGTGTGGTCGAAGTGTGATCTGAAACATTGCCTTCTATAGCCCACCTCTATTAATACTGCATAATTGGCTATAAAAGATTTCTCCCGTGAAGCTTGTAAATGTTTCGTGTGAAGTTGTTTATTAAAATGTGAATATTGCGTGCGGCTAAGAATATTTTTGCGTGCCGGCTAAGATATCTTTGCGTGGGACATGTTCCGTCGGAGGCTTTCCTCCGAGGCAATACTTTGCTCTTGAAACTGGAATCTGCCTAGCCCTAACCCTAGTGTAGTGCTGACAATGACATGCACTAATATTACAGGGTGTCAGAAAGAATTACACCCTACACATAGGCGCCATAAATTCAAAAGTAAGATCACATTTGAGAAATTTAAAAAGCAATCTAAACCACAATTACTTTTTAAACATCGTAATGTAAATATCACTCGATTCGGTCAGTGTTTTGAAGAAAGAAATAAGCGATTATGTAACACGTGTTAATGGACACTTCCTTCCAGATTTCACAAGTAATGCAGATTTGATGTTAACTAACTACCGCTGATTACTCATGTTAACTGTTAAAAAAAAAAAAAAAAAAAAAAAAAAAAAAACTTGTTTAATATTTTGTGGTTCAATGCCATTTTGTTCGTTTTGTTATAGTAATACACAATTACCGGGAACAAATGCTAACAAAAAATCCAGAAAAAAACCAAAACCAGCTAAATAACAAGAATGATCCTCTTTATTAGAAAAAAACACCAATAAAATCTGTAGAAAATGTGAAATATGTTATTGAATCGGGGGTTGGCACTGCATAGATAGAAGTTTAATCAATACTTAAAAGGTGGATTAAAGTGAAACAATAAGATTATTCACAATAGTCAGGATAGTATTTTATTTGAATTAGACATCTTATTCCAATAAAATGGGGGATTCTTCATTTAAAATAATAAAGGATGATTTGAGTGCAAATTCAAAATTCCCGCGTTTTATTTTTTAATCATACTAGCGTTATATGAAATATTGGCACGAGACAAGATAGTTGGTCAACATTGTCGTCCATACAAAGGGCCATTTGGGGTTTTCAGATATGCCGAAACTGGTGTAAATTCCTCGGTCAGGCAGGGAGGAATTTAGATTTAAAATTCAACAGAATCATCTTGCAAAAAGGACACTCTTGAACAATGTTAAGAGGGGTACCGTGAAACGGGACAAGTTCAAAATTTGAAAAAGAGTCGCTGGGGGAAGGCGGAGAACCGCCCGAACTTTACAGACGGAGTCTTTGTCTAAATCCAAGACAAAAGTTGCAGACGTAACAGTTCCACACATCCCACCGATAAGCTTAACAGGATCAGGATTACACGCTTAGACCTGAAATTGAAAAGAAGTATTATTATTTCTAGACTGTTCTGTCTGAATCAATTTATTTACAAAACGGAAGGAGGGTCCATTGACATGTGTTTACATAACGCTGATGTATTCAAAAACACTGAACCGAATCGAGTGCTGTTAATTAAATTAAAATATCAAAAATAATTGTGGTTTAAGAATCTCTTTAAATTTATAAAATGTGATACTCACTTTGAAGTTATGGTCACCAGTAGTTAGGGTGTAATTTTTTGAGACACCCTGTATTAATGTAATATAAAATTCAGGATTGAGTGTCAAAAGACGTATCATAATGTCAGGGGGTAGGACAATGCCAACCGAACAGCAACAGCAATCAAAAAGGGCATCAACATCAGGGGGGACCCGAGTGCGAGGGGGAAGGACGCCCAATGTTCGATACTAGAGTGGGATTTTGGAGTGCCAGGGCTCCTGTGGAGCTCTATGGAAAAATCAATAAATCCAGGCGCGTAGCAGCCGGTGGTTCCGGGTGGGCAATTTCCCGGTAGGTACAACAAAGTCCCTATCACAAGCAAAGATTTCCCGGTCGTAGGGCAAAGAATCCGAAAAGGGGCTGATTCAACATGGAATATCCGGTTTTATTTCCGATTTCCCCTCAAGATTTTTTTCAGAGCTTCAGAGGGGCACTCTGCCCCCTTTGCCCCCACTGGCTTCGCCACTGCCTAAATCAGCCTTTTAATATGACCTGATTGATTCCTCCAAAACCGCTTGATGAATTGATTCAATTTTTACCATACGGCAAGACGACATTTAAAGCAATTTTGTTCTGCGAATTAGTTCGTAAAAGAAGAAATGTGGAGAAAAATGCATTTGAAAATTCAATTTTCGCACAATTCAAAAATCTCTAGGATGCTTAGAACGTTATTTATTCAATTTTAGTCTCCTTCTAATGTATATGGGTCTACGTACGCCTATTGACTCCACGAGGTCCGACACGAACGTATACAAACGTTACAAGTCTACGGCGCTCATGCAACACACGTATAACCGACATATTGACAGGATATGGCTCATATATCGCACTACATTTTGCTCATATTCCTTTCCAAGACCTGATTGTCATAGTTGATTGCATTTTTTGTGAATGAACATATAAGATTCGTTTTATGGGGGTGGCTTTAGCCAGTAAACCGTTTTCGCACAGTTCGACAGAAAAATGATCCACATCTTTAAATCAAGAATCTAAACTTGTTTCCTGGGCATTTATATGTGCTAATTTTACGATGGATGCCAAATAAATCCAACTCCCCATGCCGAGTGTAGGCTTTTTCAAAGACTTAACAGTGGGAGGGCGCTCTTAAGCATATTGAACGGTTACAAACAAACTTGACTAAAGACTAGTACTGGTCATGAATATTTAAAATCTAAACGACCGTTAATGGAAAATCTACCATATTGCAGCGGGGTAATCCACTCACCCCAATGGATTTTGAAGTCAATAATTTATTCAAAATTATCATGGTATTACTAAGCGAATATGTATTGAACTAAGGTTAAGAGGAGGATTTTTAGAAGGTAACTGAGACAGAGATTGCCATAGTAAATGCAACTACAATCCGGGAAAAAAGTGTTAGAAAACCACTAATCACCAGGGTGTTAAAATATATGCGTCTATTTTACAATGTCGTTGTTTTTGACTGATGTCAATTTTTAAATGAAGGCGAGAACTGTCTCTCAAACCTACCCTCCCCACCCCTATCAATCAATGTTGGAGCGTGACAGGATGGTGAGTACATGAGGTGGCTCAACATTGAATAGGGCAGAGAGGGGGAACATTTCTTAAAGAGACGTGAATTATGTTCTAACCATTTTTCCCGGATTGTGTGCGCGAAGTCGAAAAAATAATATAAATCCATTTTTTGACCTAAATGAAAACGGATAAGATTATTAACACCAAATTTTGCACAATTACACACAAGAAAAGTTGCTTTGACTTCCTTGTTTGATTACAGAATATATCTTGCTCGGCTGAGGGATCGGTCAAAAATAATTCATTAGTGCTTTTGGGCCTATAAGATGATAAGGGCACTGCAGGGATTAACGTTAATAACATAAAGCAAAGTTACACCTTAAGCATGACCCTCTTACAAAATCTATTTAAAAAATTAATTAAAAAAGGTATTCCAATGAAGATGGTGGATTCCTTCCATTTAAATAATAAAGTCATGATTTGAGTGCAAATTCAAAATTCCCCCTCCCTGCGTCTTAATCTATACTTCGCGTTATACTGAAATATTGGCACGAGACCAAGATAAAGGTTGGTCAACATTTGTCTCCCACAAAGGGCATTTGTGGTTTTCAGATATGCCGAAACTGGTCGAACATTACCTCTGGTCAGGGCAGGAATTTAGATTAAAATTCCAACAGAAATCCTCCTTGCAAGACAACTTGAACAATGTTACGAGGTACCGGTGAAACGGGTAAGAGTCAAAATTTGAAAAAGATTCGCTGTGGAAAGGCTGAGAACCGCCCGAAACTTTACAGACGGAGTCTTTGTCTAATCATCCAATACAAAGTTTTGCAGACGTAACAATGTTCCACACATCCCCAGATCAAGCTTTAACATGATTACCCGCTCAGACCTTATCCCCCTAGAACCGTGAATTTGAAAGAATTATTATTATTTCTCGCCGTGTTCTGTCTGACTCACTTTATTAGTCAACTTGGAAGGAATGTCCATTAACATGTGTGTACATATCGCTATTTCTCAAAACTACTGAACGAATCGAGTGCTGTTTCATTAAAATATCGAAAAATATAATTGTGGTTTAATAATCTCCTTTAAATTTATCAAATGTGATCCTCACTTTTTGGTTATGGTTCCCAAGTATGTAGGTTTATCTGGTTCTGAGACCCGGTAGTTACTGTAGATATCAATTCAGGATTTGATATGTGTCAAAAGAGTTCATGATCAGGGGGGTAGGACATGCCTAACCTAACAGGCAACAGCAATTCAAAAGGGCAATCAACAATCCGGGGTGACCCTAGTGCGAGGGGGGAAGGACGCCCAATTTTCTTTACTATAGTTGGGATTTTGAAGGTTCCAGGCTCCTGTGGAGCTCCTATGGAAAAATCCCTAATCCGGCGCTGTAGCCATCCCGGGGGTCCAATTGGGCAATTTCCCGTTAGGTACACAAATGTCCCTATCCAAGCAAAGATTTCCCGTCGCTGGGCAAAAGAATCCAAAAGGGGCTGATTCAACATGATATCCGTGTTTAATTATGTTCCCGATTTCCAACGATTTTTTTTCAGAGCTTTCTTCAGAGGGGGCACTCTGGCCCCCCTTTGCCCCCACCTGGCTACGCCACTGCCTAAATCAGGCATTAATATGCTGATTGTTCCTCCAAAAACCGCTTGACATTAAGTTGATTCAATTTTTACCATATCGGCAAGAAGACATTTAAAGCAATTTTGTTCTGCGAACTTTAGTTCGTAAAAGAAATGGTTGGAGAAAATGCATTTGAAAATTCAATTTTCGCACAACTGTCAAAAATCTCTAGACTGCTGAGAACGTTATTTTTATATTCAATTTTAGTCTTTCTCAAATGATCTGTTGTCCTACTACGCCTATATGACTCCGAGGATCCGAGCACGAACGTCATACAAATGCATACAACACGGCGCTCATGCAACCACAACGATACCGCATCTTGACAGGATCTTGGCTCATATATCGCACTACATTTTGCTCATATTTCCCTTTCCAAAACCTGTATTTGCTCATAGTGGATTGCATTTTTTTGTGAAGTAAACATATAATATTCGTTTTAAATGGTGTGTCCTTTAGCAGTAAACCGTTTTCCGCACAGTTACGACAGAAAAATGACCTGTATCATGAGCCCTTTAACACCATAGATTCTATATACTTGTTTTACTGGGCATTGTTATAGTGCTAATTTTTCCGATGGATGCCAAATAAATCCAACCTTCCCACCTGCCGATTGCTAGTCCTTTTTCAAAGACTTAACAGTAAATTAAGGGCGCCTTAAGCATATCAAATGTACCAAACAAACAGACTTGATTAAAGGCTAGGTCTGGGTCATGAATATTTAAACTACAACAGACTGTATTATTGTGAAATTACACTATTTTGGCAGCGGGGTTTGAATCCAACGTCGCACGCTCGCAAGGGATTGTGCAAGGGTGGGCGGTGGGCGAAATTTATTGCACAACCAAAGGGTGGGGGGTGCGTGCGGCTAATATTTACTAAAAATATTATTGAACATAAGGTTTAGAGTAGATTTTATAAGTTAACTTAGACGATATTGCCATACGTAAATGCCCAACCACTCCATCCGGGTAAAAAGTTGTTAGAACACTAATCACTCTTACTAAATGTATGCGGTCAATATTTTACATGTGGGTGTTTAGTTTGACTGATTTCAATTTTAAATGAAGGCGAGAACTTTTCTCTCAAACCTACCCTTTTTCCCCACCCCCTATCATCATGTTGGGAGCAGTGACAAGGATGTTAGTACATGTCAGGTGCTCAGACATTGAATAGGGGAGAGAGGGGGAACATTTTTCAAAGAGAAGTGCATTATGTTCTAACGATTTTTTTCCCGGATTGGTGTGCGCGAAGTCGAAAAAAAATCAATAAATTCCATTTTTTTGACCATAAAATGAAACGGATAATGATATTAACACCAATTTTGCACCATTACCCACAAGAAAAGTTGCTTTTACCTTCCCTTGTTTGCATTCCATATATCTTGCTCGGCTTATGGGATCGGTCCAAATAATTCAATTAGTGCATTTTGGGCCTATAAGAATGATAAGGGCACTGCGTGATTTAACGTTAATAACTACAATCAAAAGTTTTACAAACACCTTGAGCATGACCCACTCTACAAAACTTACTATTAAAGAATTAAATTAAAACAAAAAGGAATGATTAGATGCTCGAACGTCACGACAACTTGTTTTCATTTGCTTGTTAAGTCTGACAGAATTACGAGGCTAAGAATAGGCCATTTAGCTTAACTATTGCACTCCGAGACTTTTAAACATACATCAACCGATCTGCATTGGCATACAATTGTGTAATCATCATTGGTGCCAAGTGTGAGTACAGAGCAACAGGGTTGGGGGGGTCACACTTGTGGTGTATGATGCTAATGAGTGTGTATAAACTGTGACATCACACACAGGAAAATAAAGGTGCTACAAATGTTAACTTGTTAATTGAATTACTAAAATAAAACACAAAAAAGATTGAAACGTAACGTTCTGAATAATGTGCGTACATAATCTACAGTCATAGTTTAAAAGATGGTGGGGGGGGGGCATACAATGGTTGTTCAATTTTTTATGCTGCTTCTTTCCAATGGGGGGTAAAAAAAAAAAAACTGTGTGAACAACCCTAAACTTACATGCTACCAGAAATCCTTGATGATTTCATCGCCCCATCATCATATTATCTCAGTTATAGGGGAACTGTTGTCATAGTTGTAGAAATCGTGGAAATATAGACGATAATTTGTGCCCCCCTTGGTACTTGTTCACACTTTTAAGTTTTAAAAAATTAATGGAAAGTGGTACATAATAACCCATCGCAAATCACAGAGTTACAAGTAGGCTAATCGGATAATAGATCAGATCAATAAATAACCTAGGGGGCTCATGGGTTCCAGAATGTGTCGGCTGCGGCTATGCCTTATTTTGATAAATATTGTGGGAGCCACGTGAAAAGAGTGAACAAAACGAGTGAAGTAGTAGCTGAAGGAGTGAGGTGTGATGACGTGAGTGACGTAGGTGGACTAATATGTGTATACGACAATATGCATGAGTACAGATGTCTGTCTGTTTGCAGATGTTTCGCGTCATGGGGAGGGTGAGAACAAGTAATTATTGATTTTTTTTTTTGTCAATTTTTTTAGTGTCTCCTCAAGTATAAATTAAGGTTTTATTAATATATAATATAATGCGAGCCTAAATACTAATTTCATTGAATAATAATCAACTCACTTGGTGTGCGCTTGTCATCTAGTTTCTGGGGCTCTTCTCTTTCTATTTGGTACCGGGGGTGGGGTGGCCTGCGCCTGGAGGCGTACACAATCAATCTTCATTGATAATTGAGGAAAAATCAAGGAAACAAGGAAAATTAGAAATGCGTGTTGTAGAAAGTGGGGGGTGGGGGGGGGGGCCGCAGAGGGTCCCGAGAAAGAACGAGAACGTGGGTGGTTCAGGGCATTAATTCCACGCATGTCAACATTCGCGTTACGCAACAAAAGGACCCACACAAAACTACCGTGCCGATCACAAAGGGGGGGGGGTGGGCAGACATATATGCCAATATAGAAAACAACTATGCACGGTGATAACAGAGAGCTCGAGACCCCGTACGGTGAGGTATACACAAGCGTCTGTTATGCTCCCACAAAGAACCACTCGAAGGCGTGCATGGATGCTGCAGGTGACGTGTGACCGCACACGCAACGAAAGAACAAATCAAATGGAGGTCGTTTAAGGTAAAACTTTCTTAAAATTCTCCGAGTCTAACGTGAACAATAAGGCTAAACCTGGGATAAATGGCAACACACGGAATATTATGACTATCATTCAGCAGCAATGGACCATTCCCAAAGAGATCGCATATTTGGTAACAATCTATTCTGGAGTAGAAATGCAAAAGGTATAGTAGGAAATTGCTGAAAATTTGGTTTAAATATCTGTTATCCAATAAAGTTATGACCCAAAAACTAAAATTAAGAATGAAATATTTTGCATTTCGCTCAGACAATCGGGAAAAAGTTTTAGAACTAATCACTCAGTGTTACAATATGCGTCTATTTCCAATGTAGTTGTTTTTGCCTGATTTCAAGTTTTAAATGAAGGCGAGAACTTGTATCTCAAACCTACCCTTCCCCACCCCTATCAATCAATGTTGAGCAGTGACAAGGATGGTGAGTACTTGAGGTGGCTCAACATTGAATAGGGTAGAGAGGGGGAAACATTTTTCAGAGACGTGCATTAGTTTCTAACCATTTTTTTCCCGTATTGTGTGCGCGAAGTCCGAAAAAAATCATATAAATTCCATTTTTTTGACCATAAAATTAAAACGGATAAAGATATTAACCACGCAAATTTTTGCACAATTACCACAAGAAAAGTTGCTTTGAACGTCCTGTTTGATTACATAATCGCTTTGCCTCGGCTAGGGATCGGTCACAAATAATTCAATCAGTGCATTTGGGCCTATAAGAACGAGAAGGGCACTGCAGTGATTAAAGTTAATAACAAATCAAAAGTTACACTTACATGACCCTGTACAAAATCTATATTAAAAAATTAAATTAAAAAAAGGAAATGAGAGAGGCTCGAATCACGACACGTTTTTTCATTTGCTTGTAAGTCTTACAGAATACCGCAAGCCATTTAGCTTAACTATATGGCACTCCGGGACTTTTAAACATACATCTCATTGCATACATTGTATCATCATTGCCATCAGACAACAGTTCACTGTTTGGCTAAGGTTCTATAACTGTGGACACTACAATGAGCTAATGTAAATTGTTGTTGCAATTTTACCAGATTGAAACTACTTATCTCTTTGTACATTTTCATGAATATCAGTGTGTGACTAAAAGAATGCATTAGTCATGGGGTGTTCGTTGGGGGTTTTCCTTCGTTACCGCGGCAAGTGTGTGCAGAACTGTTGTGAAAACGGGGCTAACACTTTGAGCATTCATTTAAGCAAAAATCTGGATGATTTCACACATCGGCCCCAGTCCATGGCATTTATATCAGTTAATATGGGAACAAAAAAAAAAATAAAAAAATGTGTGCATAGGTGAAATCGTGAAATGTGTGAGTCAATTGCTATGGGAAATTGTTCAACACTGTACCGTTTTAAACTTAATTGTAAAGTGTACATCCACGATCACAACACCAGAGTTGCACGTAGGCTAATCGGATAATATCATACCCTCAAGATAGACCTTTTAAAAAATCCCCAATTGGGTTCGATCCCTGCTGATACCTTATTTTGTAATATTTTGGGGGTATGTGAAAGTGAACAGAACGAGTGAGTTTTGGTGAATGATTATGATGCATGAGTTCGTGATTGTTTGTGGTGGTGTGTGTATATGCATGAGTACAGTTTGTCTGTTTGCAATGAATCCCAAAAGGTGATAACGGTAAATTTATTATTTTGTCAATGTTGTTCCTTCAATGTATATCGAAATTATTTCCATGTAATATTAATATACAGATAAAGTAGAAATTGTTGTAATATATATATGCATGAGGACAGTATGTCTGTTTGCAATGAATTCCAAAAGGTGTAACCGTAATTTATTATTTTTGTCAATTTTTTTCTTCAATGTAAGAAATTATTTTATTATATTAATAATATAAGACCTAAATACTATTTCCTGAATAAAATATCACTCATTGCAAGCTGTCTTTTGTTCTTGCTCTTCCTCTTTCTTAATATGACCGGTTGGGTGCATGCTCCTGTAAATTCTCTCTTGAAGAATTGATGAAAAAAATCGCAAGTTGTCGTGTGTTTTGCGGAATTCATAGAACTTCGGGGTTTGCAGTATTCACAGACGCTGTCACATTCGGCACTTACAACAGTGACCGTACCCTAATTAGTAAAATGTTATGACTCTAGAACATTGCAATCGTAAGACTCAAACGCAACTAATGAAACAAATTACAACTTGAAGTCTTTTCAGTTAAAACTTTCTTTTAAAATTCTTCCGATTCTAAAACCGTGACATAGGCTAAACCGTATAAATTTCAACACGGAATTATTTTCAGTGACCATTCCCCTAAAGAGTCCATATTTTGGTAACAATCTTTCTGAAGTACATGCACAAGGTATTATTAGTAATTGCTGAAAAGTTTGGTGTAAATATCTTGTATCCCAATAAAAAGTTATGACCCAAAACTAAATTACGAATGATAATATTGGCATGTTCCGCTCGAGACAATCCGGTACAAAAATTTGTTAGAACACTAATCACTCAGTGTTAAAATATGCGTCTATTACAATGTAGGTGTTTTTGACTGATGTCAATTTTTAAATGAGGCGAGAACTTGTCTCTCAAACCTACCCTTCGCCACCCCCTATCAATCAAAGTTGAGAGCGTGACAAGGATGTTGAGTACATGAGGTGGCTCAACATTGAAGGGGTAGAGAGGGGGAACATTTTTTCAAAGAGACGTGCATTATGTTGCACTAACCATTTTTTTCCCGGATTGTACAGTTCCACAAATCAACCATTGAAATCCCCAATGCCCAAATCGAGCAGGTCAATTGGAACCAAACTTGTGTCATAGGTACACCATGGGATTCCTCATATGTTGATAAGGTCAAAGGTCATGTGCCAAGGTCAAAGATCATGTGTAAAGGTCAAAGGTCATATGAGGTCAAGTTGAAAAATAGGCTAAAATGTAAAATTGACATCAATTGAAAAGTTGAAGTTCAATTGGAACCAAACTTGTGTCATAGGTGCACCAAGGTCATGGAGCGGCCCACAGCTTATATTCTTTGAATAAAACGAGCGTGAAAGCTGAGAACCACAAAAATCTAGTTGATAGCTAAATCTTTTCCAAAAATGTACAAAGATTGATGCCTAATTTTAGACTTGGTACTTCAACAGTTAACTGTAACTGAATTGTTTGACCTTGTACATAAAACATGTAAAAGTTGCCTCCAAGAGTTGCCTATTTCAAAGGATTTAATAGCATCTACACAGGCTCTTATGAAGTGCCATTCCTATAAGATCACAGAATGTTGCCTATTATTTTTAAGCTGCTGTCAGGAAATCGTCACAATTGTTTCTCTTCACCAAGGCCGGCAGCTGCCAAGAGCACAATCTTATCCGCATTACACCTCATGAATATTCATGAACAAAATCATGTTATTTCATTGGCCGATTTCTGTTACGCTTGTTATTTCCCATCAACCTCGTCCCCAGAGTCACAGTGAGGTGTAATAAAACAAATACTACATGGTTTAAATCGTGAAATAAGGTGCACTATTTTCCCCTAGTACTGGCTACGGGCCAATCACCCCTTACCCTTGGGTTCAGGGTGATGGGTCCGTAGCCAGTACCTTGGGAAAATATAGTGTGCCTATTTCCCTCTAACCATGTTGTATTTGTATACCATTCCCCACAACAGCTACCCGAATATTGCTTGGGTCAATGAGGTGAGCCAGATAAAATGCCTTGCTCAAGTGCTCAACACATTGGCCACAGTGGGGCTCGAATGGGTGTTTCCATAAGGTGACACCTTTCTTTCTGACACCCTTATGAATTTGGAAACCTTAACGGAATAAACCACATAAACCGTGTGGTTTATTCCATTAAGGTTTCCGAATTCATAAGGGTGTCAGAAAGAAGGGTGTCACCTTATGGAAACACCCGGCTCGAACCCACCTAACTATTTGATCATGAATCGGCCATCATACCCACTGGACCATAAATGCCCCTTCCAAGTTAGAAGGCTAGATCTCTTTTATAGATAGATATTTGCATAACGATCATCCTCCTGTCATCCATCTCACACTTAAATAAATTTTTAAATTTTTCTGAATGAAATAATGAAGTGAACTACTTTTAGATACAAAGTTTAAAAACATTCAACAATTAAAATCAACATGTCATTCAGGATATTCCTTCCAACATGTTGGCATAGAAATTGCATAGCATTGCAGCACTAACATTTCGCCATATCTTATCCTAATCCTCTAACCTTGAGCCTTTAAGTAATACCCTCCAAAGTCAAGGCATCTGAAAGCAATCAACAAGTTTTGCAGCTGCGGGAAAGAATTCCATATGTACTACCTGCCCACTACCGCCCCTCCTTTTCAATTCTACACGAAACAAATAATTTTTTATTTATGGCCTTTGCACGATCAAAGCCCAAACCCTAAGGCCAAAATAATAAGTTTGTAACATGTATAATTTCGAAGGGGGTAATATGGAACTCGTGCCGCTTTTGGAGATTACCTTCTGTTGGAATATTCCGTTCCAAATTTGACAGATTCATTTGGACAACTTCGAGGACACCACCAATTATGCAAATGTGATTTTTTATCGACGATGTGGTGAATCCTGGCGCATAAGGAGGGCGCATTCCGTTTGGGGTCGACCCCTGTGGCGGTCCGATTCACTCCTGCTGGCTAATCCATTGTACGTAGAAGTGGATTTGCTCTGTAGGGATCGTGGGTGATTTAACTACGAGAGGCAGACTTACCTCACTTTGACGCAACCGACTTCAATGTTAACTTAGGTATTGTTTTGATTTTAACTCGACTGATTTTTGGCTCTAGGTTTTGCATAGTTTATACCAGTAATCCATGATCTCTTGGTAACCATATCAACTGGGCCGTGTCATTAAGCGTACATATTAACTGGAAAAAATATTGAGAGCAAACACACAGCTGTACACTGTGTGTCTCTTCACATTGATTCAGTTTTGTTTTTTAATTTGGGTGTTGGTGACCCGTCTTGGTCCATTTTATCATGTGATGTTTTGCTCCATACCACCAAAAACATCTAAATTGGTAAATATGAATTTCAAAATACGGCATTCTTACTTGGCATAACATTAAAGAAGAAAGACTGGGCTTTCTCAGTTACTGTTGATGTTATTGCTTTTCTCAAATCAAGACATTCATCAGTTGATGGATAAACAAAATCGATTTTGTGCCACTTTTAATGCCTGGGCAGAGATGTTTTGAGTAGTCTGTTGGCGCATGCGTCTTTTGAGCTCACAAAGATTGCAGTCGTCAAACAACAACAAAAAAACAACAAGTACATAAAGTTTAATTTTTTATTCTTTAATATTCAGCGTAATAAGTTTGATGATAATATTTTCTTTTCATAATAATAAACAAATACAAATATTTAATTGCACATTTCAATGAAATAGAGCTTTTGAATTTATTTGTAATATTGGGAAATTTGTCAAATCATGCCAGAAGTATACGATTGTCAAACAAAATAACCTCCAAATCCAAAGAATGGTTCAAATTTGGCACTATTTCCTTGTGCATTAACTAATTGGTCAAATTCAATCAAAATTTGGAATTTGGAAGAAAAACTTAAAAGTTCATGATGTCAGTAGGACTTTGCGTTTCATGTAAATTCAAGGCCATAAAAACTCTTTCGGCCAAATAAATGAGGTGCGGTTTTGGCATGACTTCTCTTTTATCATCAGCAGACTTACTGCAAGAGCATTTCCACCATCACATAACTGTTTTCGCATGTTTATGGGACCGGATTGGTCCAAGATAAAAGGGCAAATGTATTGTTTTGTATTTGAAGGGGGTCACAATCAGGCAAATTAACAGATGAAGCCTGCAACCATAGGTTTCCTTGAGGCTGAATCTGTACCCTTGCTCATGACTTTCACTTGGAAAAAAGATAGAGGACACTGCGCTAGCGATAGCTACCTCCACGACCTTACTTTTGCACAAAGGTTTCGTTTGGCACGACCAGAAACCCCTTTACCACTGTACAAAATTTTCCAATGCCCTAAATAGTCGGGACGGCACGCACTACTTGATTAGCAAACACTTCGCGCCAAATGCGTCGTGATTCGCCCTTACCCATTAATGAAAAGTTCTCCATGATTAGTTTGCTAAAAGGAGAATCCTTATTGAAATCTTCAATAAGGTTTATCCTTAGCGTGAGCACCTTCCAACTTGGCCCCAAAAAGTTTGTCTCACTGGTCATACGTGCCATTTGAAAATATTTTACACAACCAATCTCATGGAAGTACCTTTGAAGTGATATTAAAGTAGCCGCGGAGTACCCACCAGCATGGGTACAACATCGCCGGCCGCAAAAGTGGGGTTAAAAAACATCCACCTAGTTACAGATGCAGAAGCCTTAACCACTAGCACACCATGCGGTGGACCGGCATGCGTTTTTTAAAACTCCCATGCAAATGAGCTTGAGCTTTGTGTGTTATTTTAGTAATTTTTATCCATTATTTACATTTTTTTCAAATAGGTATATGTTTTACACAAAATGTCATTATAAGGGTTTTTGGTGATGTCAACTCAAATATAGATTTTCCAATGATCTATACTTACCAACTTTACACTTGGTATACTCGGGCACCGACGTATCGGCCCGAAAAAAAAATACCAAATTGCCCATCCATATAGATCGTCCACTGAGTGTACTGCGCCCTACCCTATATAACTCCATGACTTCGGGCGTTCTTCGAACGCTACACCGAGCCGTAGAGGAGACCCAAAATAATTTGAAAGAAATTTAGTGGTTTGTTACCTTCGGTTTTTATTTTTGATACACCGAGGAAAAATTAGATATGTGGGCATCGAATCACGTACCTCGGCGTATTACGAAGCAGGTAAGGACGGGTTATCGCCATTGAGTGATCAATTCGTGCCGTATTTTTGCACATGTAAATTGCGACTCGGCAGAATTCGGAAGACAAAGCTTCTTACGTACCAGTACTCCGGACGTTAAGCTGAACTTTCTGAATTTACGTAAAGAACGGACCGTTGGGCGTTATGATCGTAGTCTAAGCTTCATTAGAACTTTGGACAATCTCACTTGCTAACAGGACGGCCCAGGAAACTGGACGTTTTTTCAGATAGAACTATTTCAACATCAGCAAAGACCGTACCAGCCAGGCTGTTATGCAACATCATGAATCAGCAGCAGGACTAGCTGGAAAATGAGCAGAGTGCTGTTAGTGACCGGCAAACAAAGACAAGGTAAGCCAAGTACAGGTACTAATAATGCTACTAGTACAAATGCAGTAGTGAAAAGCCTATACCAAAAAGACATGTGGTGTAGTACTAGCATGCTTATTCTGGAAGTGATTAAATCAAAAAGGAAAGGGAACCAGGCCTCCCAGGGTAGAGCAAAAGAATCAGATAACAAGGCCAAAGGAGAGTCCGCCAGACAGGTTCAAGTGCTTACAAGGACCAGGGCACTGGGCAATAGATATGAACAGCTTTTTTGAGAGAATGCACACAAGACATGCAAAAAATGATGAGTCAGATGTTTCAAGAAAAACATGGCAACAACTGAAAGAGGAACTGGTTCGGGAGCAAGAGGATCTATGGAAGTTGCCAAACCGGGCTAGGCTGATAAATTCAGTTATACCGACAAGGATGCTATTGAATTACATCAGATTCAGAGATAGAAGATGAACTAGTTGGACCCTCTAGTAGAAGTGATAATGACAGCGAGGATAGAGAATTCCAACACTCGGGGAGGTTCAGGTCATTCCGGCCACTTGCCCCTAGTATTGCTGGTACATCGCATACCACAGATTTCAAAAATCTTCAGGAAAGAAATCCAGTGGGCCTCTGTTATGAAACAATACCTCATATTATGAGGATGGGGATTGGATTCTCAGGATGAAACCCAGCACACAATCGTATCTGGCGAATACGTTCCATAAGCCCAAGACTCCCGATATGCCGCTACCTATTGATGGCGGTGATGAAGGGAAATGGATGAGATCGCAAAATACTCATGTAGGGGAAGTTAGTCCATAACCTCAGAATATGAATAGAAGGTTCATGGTGAAGGAGTCAATTTGAAAAATACGGTAGAATTCCCAAGATTGACGAGGAAATTTACAAGCATGGTCTGACGCAGCAAACCCAAGTTCAAGGTAAATTTGGGAATAAAAAGGTCCCTCAACTGAACCATGTTGAAAGATAAACAACTTGCGTATAGCGGAGAGTGATTATACAGAAGTGCGAGAGTCGGCCACGGGTGGTACTTAGAGCTGCGTCCACATGAGCACTGATTCTAAATGCGCAAACACAGTGATTTCAAATTAATGAAGACTTTCAACCAGAGGAGGCTTACACCGTATTGCATGTGCCTTTCAAGGCCTTGGAATCATGGCGATGTGCAGTCCAGGGTAAAGGCTCGTTCCATAAAAAAAGAGACGGATTTACTTGTCACAGACAACTTTCAAGACCCGAATGCGCAGACTGAACTCATGAAATTACCCCTGGATGGAAGCACTTGTTTCATGGTGAATTTTCTGACAAGATGATAAATGTGCTACACTGGCTAGAGATGATAGGGAAAACTAGTGAAGCTATTTCAGCACCCTTTGTTCCCTCAAAGAGACGTGCTGAATTCTCCCCCAAAGGTCCACCACCTAAGAACAGGACAACCTATAAATCAAGGATGGTGGTAACAACAGTCTTTACAGGTGACTAAGAATCCCCAGCAGAAGGGAGTCAAGTATCATTTCAGAAGGATCGCAGATCACAAGAATCTCAACGTGCATAAGCCATCTTTCCCAATCCAGGGAAGGGGGGAAGTAAACAGTGACGAGAATAACACACATGCAGACAGGCTTCAGTGGGGGAAGGACTACACAAATTTGTTCAAAGTTGGCAAGAAATCACAAACGATCAATGGGTATTAGACACCCTGTCAAGGGTACCAAATAGACTACTGAGAAACACCTGTCTGCAAAAAACAATAATAGATACCCGGTTGTCGTTAGATACGACTTCCAGAGATTAGATTAGAGGAAGTAAATTCTTTGTTAGAAAAAGATGCCATAGAATCAGTTTCACAAAGCGATCTAGGATTTTACAGTCGAATTTGTGATCCCAAGCAAAAGACGGAGGCAAAAGGCTTATCCTAAACGTAAAGCCTATGAACAAATTCTCAAAAAAAACATCGGTCAAGATGAAAACAGTCGATCATTCTGCAAGGATAAATTCAAGGGGACTGGGTCGCAAAGCGCGACCTCACAGATGCGTACTTCCACATACCAGTCCACATAGATCACAGGAAGTATCTAAGGTTCTCAGTATGGGAAAATGTTACCAGTTCAAAGCCCTATGTTTCGGCTTAAAACACCGCTCCGAGTGTTCACAAAAGATAATGGCAGTGGTAGGGGCATACCTTCACTCTTGCCAGATATCTCTCTTCCAGTATTTGGACGACTGGCTGATAAGCGCAGGTTCATTCACCGAGCTCAGAGAAAGATTGCAGTAGTGATAGGGATACTGTTCAAAGTGGGGGTTACTAATAAACAGGGAAAAAATCTCAGCTCTCCATCCCAGAAAATAGAATATTTGCGAATAACTATAGACCTAATCTAGGGATAGTGAAAACCCACGTAGAAAGATTAAAAATTAGTTCTAGCCTTGTCAGATTTCAACGTAGGCCAGACTCTTACAGCAAGATTGTTTCTAAGGGTCCTGGGACTGATGGCAGCATGTATAGACCTAGTCCCTTGGGCCGTCTTCACATGAGACCGATACAGAAGTATGTTTTATCTCAATGGCGCCCTCACTCACAGGACATAGAGGAAAGAATTCAGATCAATCAGTCAGTGATGCCACATCTAGATTGTGGAAGTCCAGAAAGAATTTTTTCAGGGGACAGAACTGAGGTCCAGAAATGCAAAAGTAGTGATGATAACAAGACGCATCACTTTCGGATGGGCGCCTATAGGCAACATCAGCTAAGTGAGGACTTGGTCAGAGAACACAGCCCTAACGAGACACATAAATTGATGGAGATGCAGGCAGTATTTCTAGGCTCAGCATTTCAAAGAGCTAATCCAGAACAAGGTGGTATAGTAAGATCGGACAACACCAACTGTAGTATTATCTCAACAAACAAGGGGGGACAAGATCTCCAGACCTTTGTTTTCTGTCATGGGAACCTATGGGGGTGCAGATCAGAACACAATTATACGGGCAGCTCACATCCCAGGACGGTTGAATGTGATAGCAGACAGTTGTCAGAGGGATCCCATCCAGTCAAACAGAATGGTCATTAGCACCAGAAACTGAAATCAAATATTCCTGACTGGGAACATCCCCACATACGACCTGTTCGCCTCAGAGGGAACAAAACTCCCAGTATACTGTTCACTAGTTCCAGATCCGAATGCACTGGAGTTGGATGCATTTAACAATTTCTTGGAAGGGATAGTGGCCTCGCTTCCTCCTCCGATATTTCTGAACTGGTACTGAAAAAGATAAGGGAGGAGAGTTGCGTGGTGTTACTGATTGCCCCACTGTGGGGCAAGACAGCCTTGGTTAACAATGATAATGATCTACTTGTAGCACTGCCGCTAAAACTACCAAACCGTCACAACCTTCTGTCTCAGTGTCGGGGAAGAGTTCTTCACCTGGACCCAGAATCCCTGAATTTAGTTGCGTGGAAACTGTCAAGAGACAGAAGGTTGGAACGAGGATTCTGACAGAACTGCAACACACTATGGCATCAGCCAGAAGACAGAGCACTATGGAACTTACGATGCCCGAATCAATAGATTCGAAGCTGGTGTAAATAACGGAATTCATCCAATTAGTTCAGATGTACAGGAGGTTGCAGAATTTTTAAAGGAATTGTTCGATAAGAATAAGTTCAGTCCACAAACTATTGCGGGTTACAAATCGGCACTTCTGTTGACATCACGTTCGATGGAAAACCATTAGGCCAGATGAGGAATGCGTACTCCTAGAACTGGTAGGGTACCAATTGCGTTCCTGCAAAAAGAAACCTTGCTCCCAACGTGGAGGGCCTACCACTGGTGTTAAATATGCTTCTAAAATCGCCCTTTGAACCCATAGAGACAACAGAGATTAAGTTTGTAACACTAAAGACGTGTTTTGGTTGCTGTCACTTCTGGCAGAAGAGTGAGTGAGATTCATGCCCTGTCAGCTGATAATCAACATCTCAGATGGGAAAGTAATGGTGGAGGAGTGAGGTATAACTAACACACAGTCCTTGCCAAGAAGGAATCTTTAAAGGAATCCTGGGAAAGATATTCTTTCGAGTTTTGACCGCATTGTTTCTGATCCTGAGGAAGGTCTTTGTGTTCCTTGGAGTAGAGCTCTGAAGATATATCTGAAGAGGCCAACGGCGGCCAGAGAAAAAAACAAAACTCTAGGATGTTTGACATTCAAGAAGGGTGCAGTGCATGGTGCATCCAAGGATTCTATATCGGTTGGATCGTGGAGACTGTTAAGATTGCTTATGAGCTGGCAGGGAAGGAGGATTTTACCACAGCAAGAGCTCATGACACCGCGCTCTGTCGTCCTCGTGGGCTCTGTTTCAGGGTGTTAGAGTTGACGAGTCATGAGGGCAGCCTTTTGGTCACTGAGACCACTTTCACATCATTTTAATGAGGGACATCATTGGGACGATGCTGCTTTTCATATCTTCTCTGAATGCAGCAAGAATGTGGAAGAAACAAAAGAAAAGAAAATGACTAAAATAAGATTGCCACAGTCCTGATTATATCACAGTGATACAGAATATTAATAATTGTACATGCAGATATAGCATGGTGAGATTTTCTCCAGAACATAGTTTTGGAAGAATTTACAGTTAATTCTGATACCAAGAATTTTATTCAGTGTTATCTTTGTTACAGTAACATTGGTTTCATTGACAACCCTTTTTTGAATGGGTTATAGGCTACATGTAATAGAGTTTATAATTAGTTTTTCGGAGGGTGATAATTCTTCCTAGTGGAGGGATTTTTACTTAGAAGTGGATGACAAAAATTGGATGAAGTTCCAGTCTGCCATCTTCCCGCCTCCGGACCAGCTATGAAGTCAGAGTTTACCCAAGTGTAAAAGTGGGTAAGTATAAAGATTGCAGGGGGAAATTTACATTTCCAATTTGAAATAAGGCTTTTACCTAGATCTTTATACTTACCCACTTGGGTCTCCCGGCCCGTCATCCCCACAAGATGTTGACTGCAAATATCCTACGAGTAACATGGAGTTATATAGGGTAGGGCGCAGTTACACTATAGTGGACGATCGATAGGGATGGGCAATTTGTTATTTTTATTTTTCGGGCGAATACGGGTCGGTGCCCGAGTATACCAAGTGTAAAAGTGGGTAAGTATAAAGATACGGTAAAACCTATTTCAAATTGGGAAATTAAAAGTACTTAGCTTGAAAATGATCAGAAAGTCGTTAAACACAATGGAATGTTTGGCGCCCCTTTATGGTCCGAGTGGCTGCCTAATAGGCAGCCGGTAGGGGAGTACCTGTGACGTGAAGGTACTCCCGTGAGTAGCTGCAGAGGGTACTCCACTAATGCTGGCTAACATGGTACCTGTCAGTCAACTAGCAGGCAACTGCAGAGGCAGAGTACACTATAGGATGGTACTGCCTAAGTAACATAGATGCTATCCATTTTTTCCCCAAGGGTTGGATGGTATACTTCCCAAGTCCTTGTTGTAGGTACTGCATCAATAGTGCATCAAGGGGGTATCCTTGGAGTAGAAGCTAAGAGTACCCATGGAGTCAGCCTAAGCTCTGGGTTACAACTGGATAGGAATCTTGCTGTGAATATAGTGTAGCTCTAAGAAAATTGTTCATTTTGACTTTTCTTCCAAGTAAAAGGCACCCCCCAAAAATGGACCCAAGTCAATTTTTTAGAAAGTCACAAAAGCACAATCCATTTTTAGTACAAAATAAGTGCGACATTGTAGCTATAAGGTTTGAGTAAAATGTAAAACTCACTGAGTCGAATTCTTTTTACCATATGAAAGTAAAGAGGTACCCATGTATAGTATAATGTACCCCTTGCCAGGAACCTTTTGAGTGTAGTGTCCATTGAAGATTTTGGAAAATGTGCCTTTCATTGTAGGGTATCAGATTTTTGTTGCTTGTTTTGCTGCTGTGTTCATACTCTGTGATCATAAATGAGATCAAATTGAGAAAAATGTTACTTAGGGAAATTTATATCACCTGCACAAAAAGTATCTTGGCATGTTTGTCAATGCACGTATTGTGCCAAAGTCCAGACCCATTCCTGAAAGTTTCGAAATATACATTTTGTGCATAAGTCATTGGCTCTTTCATTTAACACTCGCTTGTAAAAAAGCGATTGCAGAAAGACTGCATAGAACCCAAAAGACGCAAAACACCCAAAAACCAAAAGTTGCAGTTTTTGGATTTTTTCAATGGTCAGTGTGGTACAACAAAGCAATAATAGTGTCTATTGATTTTACACAAGTGGTTTTCTTTTTTGTTTTGACTGCATGATGGCGAGGAAGCCTAATTGCTAATTGGATTGTGGTACACATGTTCGTGGTCCCAGTACACTGCAATGCCCATATAAACTTTAAACGAACAAATATTACAAGACAAATGGCACTTGTGGTACTGTAAGAAAAACGGGGAGCACTCCAAGGGCAATTTTGATGAACAAATTTGGTTTAATTTTCATCACGGAACAATGCAAATCGTAACGATTTTTATTCAACATTAGCTTTCTGTTTTTCTTTCCTTCTTTTGCGCCAAGTTAGACTTGGCAAGCTAGGCGCTTTACAAGTTATGGGTATTATCCGTAATTTTTTGATTGCAAAAGTTTCTTACACAGAAAAATAATTTGGACTATAGTAATGAACTTTAAATGGTTTTCAAGATTCTGTTAAAAAAAACATTAAGGAAAACGTAAAAATTCATAATAGTTTACAAAATGTGAAGTCGTGGTTAATTTGAGTAGTTTCGCCCGTTGTTAGAAGTATGTGTAGTTAGTGAAGTGTTTATGTGTTTGTGAGGTAGGTGCCTATGCTTCCTATGTATAAATACAGAATATCTGGACAATATCTATGACACCACCAATTATGCCAATGTACTTATCAGCGATGATGCAGGCAGTGAACACTGGCGTTTTGGCGGCAAACATCGTTTAGTACAGATTTGGAAACAGGCCGGCCTGTTCACAGTAATGAGGCCATGGTATGCAACCATTTGTTTACAGAAACCGTTAACACCACCCCCATCCCATAGTTATTGAAAACGGTCAACAATTTGATTTCTATTTGATTTGGGTTTCTGATTTTCGGGTTAATTTACCTTTTCCCCCTATTTTGCATCGTGATGTTGTAACGCTATTTATATACATGTAGCTGTAATAGAAATGTATATGATTTGATTATAGAACATACATAGTTCTCTGGGAAACCCCGTGGGTACGCAACTATGATTAGAATCTGATGGATCATTACAGGCCACAAACATTAAATGAGACCTCTGAGAGTAACCAATTCACAACTGTGCTTCTTAAATTTTTTTTATCACTCTGTAAAACCATACCACCTTCTTTCATAGTATTTCTGATTTGCTTATTACAGGATATACCTTCCAAGTAACCATCAAGTAGTGATTGGTGGCCCAAAAGAGGCAGGTTAGGGGCCAGGGGTAACGAGGGAGGAAATTAATTTTCATTTTTTTGGCCTGAGAGGCCGTGCACACAAGCTAAAAAATAATGTACGTACTTATGG
>JAMKCH010028157.1:0-17837 GCA_023653785.1 Ophioderma brevispina
CATAACATTAGTAGCACAGCTGAGAATCTACCCATCTAATGTGTTTTAGTCTGAATCAATTTTACTGTTTTAACAGTACCACATGACTACATTTAAGCAGATTTGCTTCACAATTAATTACGCTTATATCTGTTCAGTGCAAGAGGAACTTCATAGTTGCATTTGCATCAAATATAATTTTTACTTGATTTTCAATACATTACTGATCACTCATAAAATACATGTTAAGAGCCTAAATTTCAGACAAATTCACTCCTTATTTTTGTCAGTACAAACAGACCCTATTGAATTCTGCCAACACCAGAGGGTCATTCAGTTCTCTTTGAGGAATGAGTCGTTTTAGCTGAGTCGGTTCATTAGGGAGGCCATCCAATACTCACAAGGCATTACTTCAAGGCTCAATCATTCATAGGCCTAGATTTAAAATGCCTCTTTATTCGGTTAGACTATATAATGCTTTCATGATACGTGTACAAAATGTTAAACTAGCTCCAGGCAAGTTTAAATTTATTAGCAAGAAGGTAGCAATTTTAAAATCAAAGTTGGTCCTCAAAGGTACTTTTGTGTCCTAGCACCTAATGTTTGCTTATGGTTCACTTGATAACCTCGAAGGAAAGTTATATCCAAAATATCAGTTGATTTCGACAATGGGTATGATGTTATGAGCAAATGTTTTCTATCAAGGTGCTCCATAGGCCACTGTGTGTGTAATTTCTGTTCAGTTTACAGACTAAAATACAAAAGCGTAATTACTTCAAGTATGACAAATTTTGCACATAATAGGCACCATTCTATACTAAGCCAACGTTTTCAGATGCTATAACTTCAACTTGTTTACATAAGCCGGGGGAACTACTATGATCACAAAATGCCCCTTTAAGAATCATGATTTCATGTGCCCAGGTTGTTTCACTCCATATTCCCATCATTTTTGGTATCACACTGCTTTATAATTGGCCAACCTACATAATATAATGTAACTCTAAATAATGGCAGCTCCTCTATCCCATTTTTGCTGTTAGGCCAAAACAAAAACAAAAACACACCACAAATGGTTTTTTCTCAGAAAAACTGAATATAGTTTTAAAAAAACAGTTGAAAACGTTCTTATTTTTCTTTTTACTGCATTTTTGAGCCATTTTTCCCAATGTTTGGGGCCAAACTGATGACTAAAATCAAGAAAATCCTTCAAAATCTGCTGAAAAAGAATTTTTTCCAAATGGATTATCAAAAGCTATCACACAGTCCATCTGAGACCAAACTTTGTTTTGTTGCTCAGTCACTTGGTAAATTACTCATACTCATCACACCCACAACTCACCTAAGACCATACGTGATAGCCCACTCAACTCTAATACCAAGACCTTCTCTATCTTACCATGTGGATCTTGTAGGGTTCTTCCTAGCATTCATCCGTGTTGGAGCGCTGGCAGATCTGCTTTCATGGCCTTTCTCGCCTGGTCCATCCACGCTAAAAAAAAAGCAGTCCCGCAGCTCTTCTTTTAGTTCTGTGCCCTCTCTTGCGTGCCTTCTAAGTCAAACTTGCGCTCTGCGAGTTTGTCTCCCGGATCTGGGTACGGTTGGCATCGATAAGTTGCCTTTGGGTTTCAGACATAACCGAAAATAAAGTGGTCCAAATGAAAAGGTGTTTATCAATTACTTGTTACTATACTACAGTGTTGAGTCAATAAAAACCTACATTCAGGAAGATTTTTTCTTCACCGGATAAACGTTATTTTTGCTTCAATGTTTTGGCCTTGTTTTTTGCAGAGATGAACATGCTATCAGAAAGATTTTTTGGTGCTTCGGACTTTTGGTTCCGAAACTTGTCAATTTGCGGAGAGACCTAACAATTCGTTTGGGCCGATTTTAGCCATAATGCGGAGAGACTGATACAGACGTATACCATAACACGGCAAAGACAATTCACCACATGCCATTGAGTCAGACCGGTTAGATTTTATCGTTTGAATAAAATGGTCATTGGTAACATAATTATAAGTTTAAAATAGCTTCAAATAATTGTTTAAGATACCATTGTTCCAATCATGAAAGAGGTCAGTTATTGAAAATCACTCCATACAATGTTCAGTTCATGAACATAAGCTCAGAGATGATATTAACATCTCTAAGGTATTAATTTTGCCACAAATACAGATATCAGCGTCGAAATTGCTAGAACGAACGAAAGCTGATGTTTTCGGTAATTAAATCAATTAAAAGCTTAAAATTAAATATCGCTCTGTTTTTTCAAGCGGATTACAAAAACTTTCTATGGTTTCCCCTTTGCTCCCCCAAGCTTCGTTGTAGTGAAACCATGAAATCTTGCTGAACCAAAGTAACGTGGTTTAGCACAGCTATCTGAATTTTCTTATTGGGAAATTGAAACATTTTTTATTAGGCATTTTCCTTTCTAACTTGGGAGATGATTTTATCATCTTCAATTACTCTCCCAACTTCTATTGTTTAAACATAATTTGGATGTAAAGTTTGTACCAAATCACCTGCTGAAAGTACCTGTTAATATAGCTAAGCGAGGCCTCTTTGTTTGGCTCAAATCGGCCAAACAATGATTTTTATCAGTCCCTCATCAAAATGAGGTCAAAACTTCTATGCCTCCAAGTCCAACATGAGCACCCACAATAAACTGTTTCTGAAAGCTGTTATCCGCTTTACACCATAGCAAACATTTGAGCAAAACCATTCACTTAATATTTTAAGATTTTTTATATGAATGTAGGTTTTTTTTTTGACTCACACTGTAATGTAGCTGTACGCATCTATACAATGTTGAATATTCAAAGGCGATTTTTTTTTTCATGTTGGTACATGGTTCAAAAACTGGAAGGTTTGATTGTAGAGATGATACAGCAATATTTTTATCTAGACAAATGTACTGACTTTTTGAAAATATCTTCTATGTGTCGCATCCTATTATAAATGCTTGCAGGCAAAGAATATGCCCTTGATAAGTTAACGACACAGATTCAACAGGAAATCTAGGCTGATCCGATTCGCTTATGTAAGAGCAAAAGAATCTTGGAGAACGTGCTACAAAATGCCAGCAGAAGATATTATTGCACCAAACTATATGCATTGCCATTTAAGTGGTTGGGATGTGTATGTCGGAAATTGTACACTTCTCCCAGCAAAGCCCACTTAGAGTACGCACTGGTGTGAATGAATTCAAATATTCAATTTCCTATTGAAATGTTTGCATTATATTCAAAATTACATGCAAAGAATTTTGGACAGACAATTACAGACATTCAAATGTCTCGGCTTCCAAAAAATCATTTGTTGTTTCACTTTAAGCAGAGAGGGTGTTAACTTATTAAATTGGTTTTAAAATTGAACCTTGAATTCTTGTGAGGGAGCCTCTTAAAAGACCATTTTCTGGCGTGGTTGTTTCCGTAACCTGACCAGGTTCTATTCTGTTAAGGTGTTGACAGTCATAGTGGTGGGAAGCGTGCTTAGGCAAACCTGGTCGATTACAGAAAAAAAACCATTTTCCTGGCATGAAAATTTTGCAATGGCAAAAGAAACGAGTCGAAGCTAGAAACGTAGCTCTAATACCACTGAATCACAGTGGCTAGCATCAGATATTGCAAACTGCAGTCCCTCGTGGAGTGAGATTCATAGAAACACAAAGTGTTGCAACTACCACAGTCTTAGCATATAGGTCATTAAGAGTACACTGGTAAAGACTCAGAGAATATCTCACCACACAAAATGGATTTGAGTGAGAGAGAGGTGAGGCAAGAAATAAGACGACAGATCACAAAAGAGCCCATATCTGAGAGCATGTTTTCACCACCTACTTCAAGCATTTTATTAGTTCTCCCTTTCTTGATATGACAAAATAATTTATGGGCAATGGTCACTACCAAGTTCACCTTGTCAAGGCAGTGAATAGTGCCATGATATTGTCATGTGACAAAAATCAATGCGCTATAGTATGTTACTCATTACATTAAACCAGAACAGGTTTGCCAATAAAAAATTTCACTCAGGCAGGGCAACACAATGGACAAAAAAATTGCAGGCAACGAGCCAAAAGCGTCCTTTGAAAAGTTCTTTTTGAAGTTCAAAATTAGCCCAATTGGGGGGATATAGTGCATTCTATTACCCTTGTGCCCATTATCTGAAACATCCAAGCATTCTGATTGGTCAGGGTACTGCCCATTAATTCTGAAATAAGGCGTCGCCAATACTTTCTTATTAAATGAAGCCGTTTTAGGATACTAGGTAGAATAGAAAATAAAGATGTTTTCAGTGTCATGTTTGGGTTAAGGGATCTCGGCCAGAAAAAACCTTTCAAATAAGGGCTCGGCTGCGCCTCGCTACATATTTAGTTTTTCTGACCGCGGAAACATTATTCGCCCATATAAATTGCATCAATGGAAAAACCCTTTATTTTACATGTTGGCAACATTGAACAGATGAACATCTGGACGATCAAGTGTCCAAGTAAAATCAAGTTTTAGTTAATAGAAAATGCAACTTTATCAACCCAACAGTGTGCGCATTGGTATTGTGCAACAGCCAGTTGGGTTCGGGCAATCAGAGAGGAAGGACTATTATCAGTTATTTCAGAGCGAAGGAAGAGCTTGACTTTTAGAGCTGGATCAATACACTAGATTGTGATGAAACTAAGTCCTCGGCTGTGGCTATATAATATGCCTTTAGATGCCCAAGTGCTAGTCCCAATCATCTATCGGCTATTTTAAAGGGTGCTGTCCGATTGTCTATTTGTTCGCTACTCTGAGTATGGGGAGCCCTGACACGGTATACACTGACCAAACAGTTCCGTGGAAACAAACTTGCGTGTTTGATGTAGACGCGGGAAGGAGGCTCAGCATTAGGCAAACTCCCTATTCATACTGGCTAATATTGCTGGTTAACCAATAAAGCGGAATGTCAACTAACTATTCAATTTTGCGCTTAAAAAAGAGATATATATATTTTTGTTCAAATGAATGTCTTCAGTCAGAAATGACACTTATCGTATGGAGATTAAAGTGACAACGTTTGTAATATCTTCGGTATGATTGCAGCCATTTGATCAGGGGGGCCAGAGAATATTGAAATCTTGATGGTATATATGCATAGTGTGTCCTGAAATAAGTAGCCAGTGAAGGACAAATGAATGCCATAACCAAACCTTTTATCAACTCATTCTGTTCAGATCCGCCCAGTTTTTTAATAATCGATCATTACTGCTTTTCTACTGGACACACTATATACTCCGATTTTCTGACCAGGAGTACCCAGACATTCCATTAGACCCCTGTTTTTTATCTATCGACTTCCCAAAGCATACAACGTCAGCCAATGCCGAGCGCGTCACCAATGCTGAACATGGCGACCTCCATGGCACATTTATTAGTTAATTTCTAAGAAGGCCATCTATCATTGCAGTAGATCTTATTTCTTTCAGACCGCAAAGACATCTTTTAAAACATACTTAACTAAAATTAGCCTGTTAATACGCATTTTTTTGTCAGTATCTTAATAAAGAAATGGGCTTTGGAATTTGAATTTCAGTAGGCTAATGAGAAAAATACGGCCCTTCCATCTGATATCAAAATTGATAACTACTTCCGGTTTAAATCGGGGTTAAAAAACGATTTGAACAGCATCCTTTAAGGAAATTTTCTGATTTGGCTGGAAGTCTGCCTGCCTGTACCCCTTTAAAAATGTTGAATTTGAAAAAAATAATTGCATGAAAATTGCCACTTTTAAAGTACCATGTTGGAAATTTAAACCAAACAAAACCATTGAGGGTTTCAACACATGAATGAGATGAAGGACTCCTACCATCATCCATGCCGGATGAGCTCTGGTCCAATTCAGAACCAAGAGAGCTCCTCCTGAGCTCACACTCCTTGTGTCCAGGTCTTCTTGTGTCGGACGGGCCAGATATTGTTTGGACGACGGATTGTGATGCTTTAGAGGTTTGGCAGTCTGATCTGGTTAAGAATTCTAATGCCGTTCCCAACTGGTTGACCTCGTCGATTCTGGGGGTTGTAGTTGTCATACTCAGTTTGAAGAGGCTGTAAGGAGCAAATCAATACATAAGGTATTTGTTTAGTAATGATATTTAGAAAATAAATAATAAAGGTGCCAGCATGTTACACATGATTGGGTTTTATTTTAAAATGAAAAACAGTCATTCGTCTATTATAATGTGTATGTGCATGTGTGTATATGTGCATGTGTGTATATGTGCATGTGCATATATGTGCATGTGTGTATGTGCGTATGTGTGCAAGTGTGTGTTTGTGTGTCTGTCTGCCTTTTTCATAGTGTCTACAGGTCACACAGTCCCCTAACTTGGCAATAAATACAACTTGATCCCATATAGAAAGATTGGAGTTTGTATTTGCTCGCAGATATATACCTCAAATCTCTAGTCATTGTAAAAGCCAAGTACTGTTAAATTCTTAGAATAGTTTAATCCCTAAATTTCGATCGAACCAATTATGATTTTAAAGTGAGCTACAGTTATGGTGGATCAAGACTGCAAATCTGGTAGAGTCAATTAAAATACTTATCAAAACATTGAAATTTATTTATATTTAAAGCAAAACTGATAAAAGAATTAATTTACATGTCACTTTATACATTATTTTCTAGGCATTTCTAACGGGCAAATGGGAGTTTTTAAATAGGGAGTAATAGGAGAGGACTTTCATGCTAAATATATCAGGACGATGCAAATAAATATGATTCACATTTTGTTAAATATCACAGGTAACTATTTCTGGCAGTCCTTGGAGCCCTGGTAATTTTTTTATGGCCCACTTTCCCACGTAATGAAGGTATCACAGATAGACCTATAGTCTGCAAATCCAACCACGTTTGTCATTCATATTTTTATGAAAAGAATAAACTATTGATCTGGTTTTAATGTACTTCTGTCATGGGAATAAATCACTTAGTTGTGCTGCCATTGTATCTAACACACTGCATGACAGTTCATGGTCATATGTCTCCATTGAATTCAAATGGTTGATTTGAATTCCCTCCTATAGAGGTAGGACAATTCGGAGGGAAACGACCAGAAGAACGAGCTATGGCGTCTTGCTGCTAACAACAAACATAATTTGACTTTCTACACTATTGCCCATCACCTTGAGGATGGACAGTCGTAATCATATTTGTTGTTCACGATTGGATGCTTGCTTTAATTGGCCGTTAAGGGAAAATAGCATTGCCATTTTGAATGAAAGGCTATTTTTCTTCTCGTTGGGGATCCTTGAAACCGATTCAGAGCGGCAAGTGCATCAACATCAATAGGTCATCAATTTGAATTCACAATTGAAAACTACATACAGAGAAATACACTACTGTTTTGAAAAAAAAAGAAAAGCAAAGACATATGCCATCACCAACCTTTTGATTTACATATCATTTTTGACAATTTGGTCACAACAATCCCTATTTTTGGTATAATTTTCTCTTTTCTCAATTTTATGCCTTCTCTATATTGTATGTTTATGTATGTTGTTCCATGGAGAGAAACGCACTGATGATGTGTTTGGGCTGAGTAGCACATTTTTCTTTCCTGGGTTAATCTGTTTAGTTGTCTGTTGTATTTCATAAGTTAAAGCACTAACAGCACATTTTTTGAAGAGCACCCCCAGTAAACTATACCTGTGAGTGGTAATGCTCAATAATGCGTGTTATAAAAGAAACAATTTTTAATTAGAATCGGGATCCCTGATTGTAATTTAATGGCAGAGCTGGAAATGCCAAATTTATGTCCGTCCATGATGAAATAGTGTCGCCTCACGCAAATAATTTCTATCTTGACTTTCCTGAAGCAACGAAACAACTAAGGGAAAAGAGCAGACACGTACATGCCGTAATCTCCTGCTATTTCATATTGGAAGGACGTTTCCAGCAGCCATTGAATTATTATCGGAGATCTCCGATATTAATTATTCGAATTACAAAATTCCTTCTTTTGCGACACATAGAGAGTTTTGAGCTGTACCATTCACAGGTATTGTTTACTAGTCTATTACCAACGCACCTGTGCAAAAATCTCAAAAATTTTTGATATTTTGAAAATTGTTGGAGCTCTTCAAAAAATGTGCTGTTATTGCTTTATTAACTCAAATAAGTATTATTATTATTATAACTTTACAAGTTCACTGTCAAAGGATGCCACTTTTTGTGTCGCCTGCCCTAAGGCAGGAAGACACATAGGGATCACTTTGTCCACTGTAGTTGTCTGTTGTTGATGATGTCTGTTGTTGATGTCTGTTGTGAAAAGGGTTAACATTTGCATGTAATATCCACATACTTTGATGGATTTAAACCAAACTTGGGTCACAGGTGCAACATGGCATCCCCAACTTTTTGTTGAGGTCAAAGGTCACATGCCAAGGTCAAAGGTCATGTGAGGTCAAGTTGTAAAATAGGCTGAAAATGTAAAATTGACCTCATATGAAAAGTTGAAGTTCAATTGGAACCAAACTTGAATCATAGGTGCAACATGGGATCCCTCATTTGTTGATGAGGTCAAAGGTCACATGCCAAGGTCAAAGGTCTTGTGAGGTCAAGTTGTAAAGTAGGCTGAAAATGTAAAATTGACCTCATATGAAAAGTTGAAGTTCAATTGGAACCAAACTTGAATCATAGGTGCAACATGGGATCCCTCATTTGTTGATGAGGTTAAAGGTCACAGGTCATGTTAGGCCTATCATTCGCTAACCGCGACGGCAGGCGACACAAGCGGTCCGAGGACCGATGTATTTTTTTCAAAATCATAGGCCCATTTTGCAACAGTAATGCTAACACAATATAAAGGAAAGGAAAAGAGGCTTTACAAAACTCACATCATGCATGCACACCTATCTAAATAAGCATCCACCAAACAGGATCATGTTAAGCCAACTATTGATAAACTTTCTACCTACTTCAGTACATATGTAGTACTAAGGCCACAAAAAGAATAAAGTTCATCTCAACTTTCAAAAATTTAACATTTCTTTTTTTTTAAGGTATTCATGATATTTATAACATTTTTTTAAACTGATTTTAAAAAATTTGCCGTGAAGTGGCCCCCAAAAAGTAGTTTCAAAATGTATCACATAGCTTTTTTGACTTAAAAAAATATGCACAGCGTGTAGGATTTTGAACAAAATGAAGCCGAAACAAACTTTTTTTTGGCCTAATTAGGTCCAAATAAGGTTGTCTAATAACAAAATGGAAAACCCTTAACTAAAATGCACTTTTTAGTTGAAAATGGCTATACAAAATATGTGATTTCTTTAATTGCATATTTTGGGGATTCTTTTTTGCCAAGTGGCCTGATAACATGGCCCCCGAGTCCATTATGTGAAATTTATAACCTATCCATGCAGTTTCTTCTCCTGATACAACCCTCATTTCTGCCTAATCAAATTTCAATACTATAAGCATCTAAGCTACCTTCATATTTTATCATTAATATAAATATTTGAAGTATCAAGATGACCATGTATGCTTTTTGGGTTTTTAAAATCAATTTTAGTTGCTTGTTGCTTAATCAAGTGACATACTTTTATAACAAAATACTTTAAACTAACATTTCACGATTCTCAGCTTTCGCACACACTATATTCAAAGAATATAAGCTGTGGACCGCTGCAAAAAACTTAACATTAATTAGTGACACACACTGACATACACACAAACATACACATGCACAATGGATTGCAAAGTGGTCCTGCCACCTATGCTAGCGGCCCACAAGAATCATCACCAGTGTGATTTGACATGTATTTGTGATATGGTAGCTGCAAAAACGACAAGTCAGAGATTTCAACCAGAAAATTAGTTGTTTATATAATGTTTCCAACAACAAAGTAGGGCTTCAAAACCGACAGCGCAACCATCAGAATTATCAAATCACCATGGCAACTATGGGTATGATATTGCAAAGTTCAATCACCGTGAATAATAAAATTGGCTAATTGGCTGACTTGAAGCTGATTTGGTGCTAATCCTGCTCAAATATGCATGAACTGATGACATCCACACTGCATAAATGTAGATGGAGAACCAACCCATCAATATTAGATGAGAAAACACTTTCACCTGTCCAAATGGGCTAAATAAGATTGGGATCCCCAATTTTAATTACAGGAATTGTTATTTAATGCATGTAGATTATCTTCTGCAAATGATCCAAATATAACTAATAGGGCATTTACATTGGGAAAAGTCGTCATCGAATTCACTTAGGTCGTAATCAAATTCACTTCCGTGATAAGTGTAAAAACATTAATTGGTTACTTAGGATGCAATTCCACAAAATTCTAATTTCAATGATGACTTTATCATCATTCCTTTGAAGTGAGTTTGAATAAGTTGTAATTGTATTACGACTTTTGTGAGTGTAAACGAAAGTTGTTATCGATTTCAAGTTTACCAAGCATGACACTCGACTCGAGGCCGTACACTTCCGGCCTATCATCAAGTAAATACGTAATTCATTTTTCTGAATGCGAATTCAAAATCAGTTAAGTGTAAACAACTACAACACAAATTAATTTATGCTAATCCTTAGTTGTCATTGAAAAAAAAAGAAGTGAATTCGATAACGACTTAAAAGAAATGGGTTGTGCTCTTGAGCTATTCAATAACAGACATGATTTAATTCTTCCTTTTATCTAATTCTTTGTCTACTGGGGGAGGTTTTGAAATAAAAATATAATTAAAAACAATATTGTTTGATGGCATATTATGTATGTAAAATTTGTCAAGATTTCATGATTTTATATTTAAACCAAAAGCACTCCACAACCTATCACGTGAGAAAGACATTTTATATAAAAATAGATCCAGACCAAAAAAAAAAAGTAGTAGCTTTAGTTGACAAAGTGCAGCTGCACTAACCTTGTAACCTTCGCATCTGTTGTCGAGAGACTCTGGTTCGATCCGATGACGCGGCAGGCCGGTCCACCTGTCTTCCATCTTCTCGATCCATTGCAAAACATTTTTTCATGCCGCGTTGAATTGATCATGGGCCTCCTGTCTCTCCTGGAGCTGACGGTTCCCTGTAAATTACTAACAAATAACCGAGCAATGTTTCATTGTAATTGTTATAAATATTGTCTCTTGAAAAAAATACTGAATACAAAATATATACTGAATAATTAGTATGCTTTAGATTCAAGTTAAATGCAGATGTACGTGTTAATGATACATGCTTATGGTTTTGCAATAGATGAATAGTATAATGTGCATTTTAATGGCAATGTATTTACTAGGCATTTACATGTGGGATTCAAAAAACATTTCGGCATCATGTCACAAGATTACCACTTTTAACACAAATCCTCCTGAGCTGCTGTTAAAAAAATTAATCTCTTTAATTGTGCATTATGAACTCGGGTTTGGAATCATAATTTTTCAATTTTCCTATTTGGGCCACAAACTTATAACAGGACTGGCAAATATAGCAGTTATTTTTGAGTGTATCACCTATTTTAAATATGTGTATGTACCTTTTCGCATTGGACAATTTAAGTTTATTTAGACAGTGCAGATGTGGAAATGGTAAATAGGACAAATTAATTTCTGCTAACCTATGATTTAAAATACATATACAGTTGTTTATTTCATTTGAATATATTTATAGCCCATTTACGTACTTATCCTTTTACGTGTATGTGTAAAACGATTCTTACAATAGATGGACAGGACTAAATGATTCCTGGAAAAAAATCGATCAGAAAAATAGTATTCGTGCATTTTAACAGCTGCTCACAAATGAGATAATATGGACATTTTATTTTTTTTTTTCAGTAGTTCAGTCAGGTGATGATACATTAAAAAAAATAGTTTTGATATTACTACTAATCAAGGAGGCATGGGGGATATAATCCATTTTGTCAGACTGAGGGGGAATGGCCTTGTAACATCTCCCAGTTTTTTCATGAAAAAATTAATTGTGCCACTTAAAAAAAAATCATGCTAAAATCACCTGAGGAAATCATTCAAAATATATCCCACTGTTTCTTAATAATAAAAAATAATGAATTGTGTTATCAAGAATATTTTAGGTTGTCTTAAATTTAAATTTTTTTTTTTGTCATTGCTTCATCAAACAAAAACACATTAGTAGGGAATTGCTGGCTGGGCCAGTACACCATCGTAGCGAGGGTATCCCAGGTGATATGCTTGGACCCCTGTTCGAAGACGGACCCAAATACATTTCCCACTTCTCCTTCCCTATCCCACTATTCCTTCCTGGACATAGGCTAGCCAAGAACAAACAGATAGGGAGTTTCCAAGTTGCTTGGCACCTAAAAGATTACGTACAAGTAACGTTTAAGACAATGTGCGCCAATTGTAAATATTTAGATGATTGTGTTAAAAAAAGGTTGGCAGCGACTTTTTATTCCAAGACCTACTTCATATTCTATGCATGCAAGTGATAGTCTTTGATGCATGCAATCTGTTTCACCTTGAAACAATAAACAAATGTAAAAGCTTAGACAATTTGGTTGGGACAGAAACAGGGAAACATTGGAAATCCAACTTTTCAATTTAAGCAAATTGGAAATATTTGGCTTCAGATTAAGGACATTAATTTCCACAATTGAGAAAATGTTTGCCTTCCAATAACACTTTGCGAAAATTCTGAAAAAAAAATCCATTATTAAACCAAAATTGGCATGAAAAAAAGGGTCATTCATATACAGAAGACTAAATATGAGACCCATGTTTGCAGAATATTCCAGTATGTCATTTGTGTTGAGTACCCCGACAAAAAAGGGGCCAGAAATTAGTGCAGTATTGGTGAGAAAGAGTGGGACTATTGATTATTGTGCAACTCTTTTGGGCCCCATTTGGCGATGAATCTGTCCAACAACCATGTTTAGTCTGGCTTAGCTTCCCTCTAATTTGAGTTTTTTTTGCCAAAATTGCCAAATTCTCTTACCTTCTATGTTAATACATATAGACATCATCAGACTAATTATGTTATCTGTCAGCGCCATACCGACCAGGGGCAAGTTGTCCTTTGACTAAAAAAAGCGGGGGAATTTTTGACCAATTTCAGCCTAACTTTGGGTATAAAATTAATAGTAAATTTAAAATGTTTGCATGCTACACATGCATTCCATCAAGTTAAGACTTAATTTAGAGCAAATCACCACGATTACTTGTTACAAAGTTCTTCCCCTCTGTGGGACAACTGGAAATTTGGAATTGTTTTGATTGGAGTGTTTTTTACTTGAGATAGTGGACATGGTTTTAACTTGGAAAATAATATTGCATTAAAAATAATGGTGTGTGCCTGTAATCTACTCTTCAACACACACACCTTTCACTGCGGTTTTGTTTCATCTTTTCAATGGATCGTACAGGAAGGAAACCCCTAGAGCTTACATAAATTCACCACTGCTTTATTGATTGGAGAGAAAACAATGGACCTATCCAATTAGTATCAAACTGAATTAATGATTGACAGACTTAAGAATTGGAAGGCTGATTCTTAAATGAGTAATTCATGTTGTTGCATCAGGCTTGTTTCCTTCTGGTGTTATTATGTTCCATTATTCATTGGCACATTCACGTCTGCACTGATCTCGATCTATGTGGAGTGGACCTGTGTAGACCACATTGCAAGAAAACCGGGTTCGAATAAAAATTTGGGGCGCTTCTTTCTGTTTTAGTCCTTTGCCTCTTTATTCTAATGTGGGATACATATTCCACTTCCATATGGATCTTGAAAATCCAGATCTTGAGTGAATAGAAAGCCCCACAGAATAGAAATTCCCAGAAAAAAGGTCGGTGAGTTACAAACGGAAAATCAAACCGGGCTATTGAACTTTTTAACCGTGTTACATTTCCTTTCATTCTTTTACTTGTGCATTTGTGGTTTTCAAGAACTATTCTCTTCCATTGTATCGTTCAAGTGCCTTTATAAAAATGGTATTTATATTTTTGTAATATATTTAAGTGTAAATATTAACAGTAAGCAGCCTGAAACCATGGTACATATAAAATGGCTGCCTAAATAACCAAGCCAGTCAGTTTGATCAAAAAAAAATTATTTTATGCCAATAGCCATTATTTTGACAGGAAAAATTCTGAAAATTTGTATTCAAATACAACATATGTGAGAATAAGATGTGCGCATACATTTACAAAATGCTTACTTAATTTTTGTACTTGCCAGTGCCACACATTGCACATCGGCAAAATTGTATAGGTGCCATGCCCACCATTATAGTGTGGTCCCTGGGGTTTTATGACATGGAACACAAATTGTTTTTGAGCGCTTTGCACCAGATAACAGAATGCATTACACAACAACTATCTAAAATCCCCATAAATCCCCCTTGTGGCGAATTGTATCCAAGATGGCCACCAGATTTAGCTATATCTCAGCTTTAAGTAGATGTTGATGATTTTAGGTTTTTGGAATATGTTTTGAGGGGTCAAAGAATCCCATTATGTCCACATTTAACAATCACGATGACGTCCTTCATGCCAAAATCCAAAATGGCTGCCATTTTATATAATTATCTCAGAGCTCATGTTTTTTGAATATGTTTGAGGTTCACAGAATTCAGGTTTTTTGTTTAAATCTAATCATTAGATGTTTTCCTTAACTACAAATCAAAATGGCCACCAAAACGGCTGCCAATTTGCGACCATTCTATATTATCTTCTACTGACATATACTTTCCTTTGCAGTCTACTGCAAGGAAGCTCGGTCAAACGGTCGCATATATAGGAGTTGTTAAAACAATCCCGAAAAGGATTGTTCTAATTACCAATAGTAGTAATTTTAGTTCACTTTAGATCTATCTAAAGAATAACCTTTGTTGTTTGGTATTTGAACTTAATCAAATGTAATTTTCCCAAAACTGCACAATGAGAACCAAAACGCCGCTCAATATAATACTTCCATTCGAAAAAAGAATGGTTTAAAAAAAGTTTGTATTCGCAGTTTTCATATACTGTCACATAAATGCATGATTAATTCTAGGCGTACTACCCGTACGGTCTGCCAGAAATGGGCAATAGGAAACAATAGGCCATTAGTTATTTTATTTTGACAACCAGTACCAGAAATGGAAACTGGAGTGTGAGAGACATATATAAAAGATGAAAAGAAATTTGGGTGTTGAAGAAAACACCCAAGAGGACTTCCGGTCATAATTCAGGTTCCGTCTTTTGGACCCGTCACTTTTACCCCAATTTCTTTTATGTATTTATAATCTATTTTTTATAATACTTTCAAAAAAAAATTGATTTCATTTATAAGTTTTTTCTTGTCATGGTTGATGTATTTTCTGGTAATTTTATTATCGCTATATATATTTTATTTAGTATAATTTATGTGGTTATTATCATCTTTTCCTTGGTTGCGTTGAGATAAAGGCAAAATTAGATGTATGGTGGCCATTTTGCAATTTCAACTAAAGAAAAAACATGGAGTAATTAGATTTAGACTAAAATCATCAACACATCTCACTTGAGAGCCAAGATATAGCTAATTAGAGCAATGTAAGCATATTGGGCGGCCATCTGGATAAAACAAATTCCCAACGGGGGATTCATGAGGATTTGGAAGGTGTGTATATGATGAATGTGCATGTCTGGTGAAAAAATCAGTATGCATAACATTTTTTTCCACCGTAGTAGTGGGATTCTTCTTCAGGGACTGTACTATTACTATAAATGGATGAAGTCACAAGTCATTAGGAATGACATCAAATCAATAAATTAAATCTGCAAAAGGTTTCCTCCACTCAAAATAGCACGGCAAGGCCTTTCATACATGCAGTTTTGGATGGGCACTTAATCATGTATTCATTTCAATAACAATGAAAGTAGCTTCCAAATATTTGAGCATCCAATACACTTTGCTGATTGGGTAAAAATTCAACAAGTTCTGTAGATCTCCTTGGTCAAGGTATACTAAAGAGATAGGAGATTTTCAGAAAGAAGCGCCCCACAATTCGTTACATATTAGGAATGTTGCTGATTAATTAGATCAGCCTGAACGTGAAGAAGCCGGAATACAAAGTCTTTATGTAATAAGATAAAGGATGTAGTATTTTCGTCATGCACGACAGAAATGCAAAGATAGATTCTAGGGGATGATACGATAGCAGGCAAGTTCAAAACAGGTTTGCAGTTTTCGCCTGTACTTGTTTCTCCAATAATCCTTAGGAACTGTTTCGGTAGGTGCTACAACCGATCCAGTGAAACTTTAGAGAAGTTTGTTCCTCAAAAATATCTGAATCGCAATAGCAGGAGGGTGAAGCATATTGTGTGAATGCAACGTTATAGTGCAATAGCTGCGTATGATAGTCATGCGTGTGACTATGTATAGAATAACAACAATATTATTATTCTTGAGTAATTGGCTGGAAATGGTTCTTTCAGGCAACCGAAGAGGCCACCTGACCAAAGACACTTCATAAGAATAGTGCGATGGGATTGACACATGGCAGCTATTGTACTTATGACCTTTTTGCAAGTGGGCATGACTGTGATAAAGTGCATAGCAAGCTAGAAGTATTTAGTGTCTATTCAAAGTAGAATAGAAATGCCCAAATATTCTACTTTTCTTAGATTTCTTAATTCTTAACCATGGAGCCCAATTCCAAAAACCACCCCTTTCCAAGTCATGTTTGGAAATGTCATCTGTAATCTTCCAGCCCCCACCCCCCATAACACAATTGACAACCACCTTTCTTCAATGAAACATCAGACAATATGTAAAAGTGACAACTTTCCAGATGAGCAACTCTTTTCTCACAAAATGGTCCTTGAGATCTTTACAAGGGATATGTGTGTACACAGAGCTGTTGTAATACTATGAGCACAGGCTTCCCCAATCATAATCCCCCCAATATAACACACTAGTTAAGTAGCCAATTCATTTAAGTTAACTTACACAATTATCCTTTTAACTCAACTTCTCACGGACGGTAGTTATAACTTATAGTATGTTGACCAAACTGTACAATTGACTATTTTAAACATCAAACTGGACTCTATTATAGTGATATTTATGGTGGTCCCTTGAATAGCGGTGATTACCCTATAAACCAATGCAAGAGTAAGGTAAAAATGGCTACTTGGGCTAAATGGGCCAAACATTACCTCAAAAAAAAAAAAAAAATCTCCCAAAATTTAAGTTGATTCTTGAGGATGATTTTTGTTTTTGTCTTATGAATAAATGTTTGTATCAGTGTCCCCAAATTTCACTGTGTTGTGCTGGTTGGATTTGTATGGACACACATTCAAAATACATTACTCCTCCAAATTAAAAAAAAAGAAAAAATAAATATAAAAAGAGATACTAAGTGTGGATGGTACTGAGATCCTCGACCCATAGGCAGTATATCGGGGGGTGCAATTGTTGAAATATGGCCAAAAGGGCATTTACAGTGTCGTTTAAGGTCCAACAGAAATACCAAAGCCTATTCAGATTGTCAAAGACTAATACCAAACATGGCTGAATGGTCTTTTTAGAATCTTAGCTACATTTTGACCGCAAAATGACACATTCAAGAAAGCGTACAGAGATTGTGATTTGAGATAAAATTCATATCACCTGGGGCAGCCTGTAATAATCATAACTTCAAACATTACAGGAGAAAACTCTTCTACAGTTGGCTGTTTTACATAAGTGAATTGTTCAAAATATAGAGTTGCAATCCCAAGATGGGACTCATTATAGGATAAGGAATCCAGGTACTATTCTCAACACTACCTTCTTCATATTTTTTATTGAAATATGTAGTGTCATATTTTGGTACCCAATGGGAGTAGAATTGAGCTCTAATCTGTTGAAATGACTTGAGGCT
>JAMKCH010028158.1:0-24667 GCA_023653785.1 Ophioderma brevispina
AACACCATTTCAATGCCACAAGTAAAGTTGGGCATGGTCATTACGTGGATGGTGTTTGGTGGGTAAATATCGAATTATTTTTTTAAATATTTAGCGAAGTCCTTAAGTGTCCGATAATTGGTAGGACTACCCTACCACTTTTTCGCGGACCTCCTTTAAATTCAGTGGAGTTGGCGCAAATACCGTCCAATTAATGCGTATAAAGGTAGAGCAATATGTATAGCGACGATCAGGTAATCACAAAAGGAGTCGTCATTTCTCAAAGATGGCCCCGCCCTGCACTGAAATCAGTATAAACCGCGCGTAGCCCGTAAAATTTTGCAAATATCAGTTAGAGGATTTTTTCTACGTAAGTGTCATTGCATTGTCGCATTTATATTATTTCGGCAAGGAAGGAGCCGGATCCGCCATTGGCTACCCTAAACGCTGACTTGCGGAATGCGAAAATGATACCCTTTATGGTCATTTTGCTTGCTTTTGTGACCCTTTTCGCGGTCCGTGCGGTCCGCGCCGCGGTGTGAAAAACCTACCCTTTCCCGAGTTTTTCTGCTCGCGGATGACAACAAGTTTAGGTGGAGTGGCCCCCCCCGGGGACCTATCAGCATGTTTCTATCACTGACCTCTACACATGGATAGCGGGGCTGCCGCACAGTTGAATGGTCGCTGAGTGAAACAACAGGAAGTTGGTTTTTGACCTATACAATATGGCGGAAACAATGCATACACCTGCTGGTGCACATTCCACACAGATGTTCTATTGTTTGACAAGGTTTATGCATTGTTTCCCGCCATATTGTATAGGTCAAAAACCAACTTCCTGATGTTTCAATCGGTGACTCAGACCCGCTATCCATGTGTAGAGGTCAGTGGTTTCTATTGAGCATAGGGTAATCAGCCAGTTTATTTTCCAACTGGCTAATGGCCGCTGATGCTGGAAGATGGTGGATTTCTAAATCAACAAGTGTACAGAATTCAAAGTCTCTATTTATAGGGATGATGCAATCTGTGAGAAGTCTTATTGGCTAACAGTACATAGATGTATAGGACACTATTACAGTGACAAGTCTAATTATGGTAATGATGTAATATTTAGTAATCTCTTGAGGATCATAGAAGCTTCTAAAGAAATAAACTGTGAAGTAACTCAAATCAGGGTCTTTGCTTGAAGTTAGCTTGAGAGAAAACATTAATTCTAGACCAGTAGTTTTTATTGGCCAAGGAGATAGCCAAGATTGGCTGATATTTGTTATTCTTAAAAAGCTGTGAAAATGTAAGCAATTTCATTGGCTGATGCCTGGGATAAATTCTACAATTGAACCCAGGTAGTACATGCTGCGTATTGACGTTATTTGGAGGTTGAAGCGCTTGCGTCATACCACGTTTTTCTACATTCGCACGCGCCTGCCAACGTTGCATCTCTTTGCGTATGTTCATTGCATTCAACAGGTTGTTCGACTTTTGTCACTGGTTGGTGGCAGTCCTTTCTTGTTGTATTTAAGCCAGTAAGGATCGCAAATTGGGTTAAAGCTACCTTAATTCTATAAAGCTGTTTAAGAATGAGAATAAGGTATGATTTTGGGACCGGTACTCTCTCTTTAAACGACGAATTGAAAACCGTCGACATACCATTATTTTTGCGTGGAAGAACTCGGCCGTCCGCCTGGTTCTTCCACTTAAATAAGGTACACTTGCTTTCATCGTCTAAAGAGAGCCCCTGTTTCCCAAAATCATACGTTTATTCTCTAAATAAATCTGCACTTGAAAGTCATTTACTTGGAGTTATCCAGTGTGTTTCTTTAATTTGATGTCAAGGAGGAATTCAGATATCTTTACTTTCTCAAGAATAAGGAATTCATAACAAGACTTGAACAGGGGTTCTCAATAGGCGGGCCCGCGGGCCAATCCGTCCCGCCCGTCCCTTTTCATGGCAAAGGGCGTAACTTGAGTTACGCCCTTTTGCCTTGAAAGGGCCACCCTGCAAAACCAATGCATTATGGATACATTTTTTTTAAAAATGTTGAGCCCAAGTAATGCTAAAAATATTTTTCCCAAATATGTATCCCCATAATTTGCATTTGTTTGTGTGCAGGACAACCCTTTCAAGGCAACATGTGTCACTCGCAGTTACGTACTTTTGCCATAAAAGGGCGCGCCAACCCATTGGAATTTAGCCCTCAACTTGCTCTAACATATAAAAGGAAACATAAGAAATTCAGTGTAATTTGGCCCTCAATAGTAACTTTCAAATATGGTCGCATTCTCTGGCCCTTCAGCTAATATCATTGAGAACCCCTGGAACTATATTTGTGAGCTCTCGGCTTTTCACGCTCACTATATTAAAGAATAATAAGGCTGTGGGGCCACGACAAACCAGAGGCATCAATTATGGGGCAGTATCCTATAATATGATGCCATTCAAAGACAACACTCCTTTAAAGTACCTTTCATATATTATTTACAATAGAAAATACACATTAATACAATTTTGTTTATGCTATAAATCAAACCTGGAATAGGATTTTGCGGGGATCCCAAGCTGGCTCACATACATTATTGAGGTGAAATTTCCCAAACTGGTGCATGGTGGGATGAACTCAATACACTCTAATAAACCCGCCCATACTTTTGCATCATGTTAATAACAGCTCTCAATTGAATACATTTTCCTCTAAAATGTGATTGATTCCACAAAGTACTTTAGATGCTGAATGTAGGCCCTACTATTATTTTAATCTTTTGTTTATTTTGTGTGTTCACAATTCTGTTAACTTTTTTTCTTGTAATTCTGTTTACGACTTCAAAGAGTAACATGCCTGGACAAAAGTTTGGTTTCAAAAAACATTCACAGCAATTCGCAATACAAATCTTATTCCAAGATCAAACTGTAAAATGCCAATATTAAAGTAGAAATTTATGGTTTCTTATTTGATATGCCCAATAATATAGTGTAAAAGCACCAATGACTATTAGATCATTTGTTCTTTAACACGATATTTAATTTCGCCACATTAATAGAGAAAATAAATCTTCTGTAACAAGAGAGTCCGTCAAAAAGACAATCTGCGGCCCTAATGAATCTAGCTCTCCGACTTAAATGAGGCTTGATTTTGCATTACTGAACATCTTTACAATAGGGTACAATCAAGATCTACACCTCTTTGAATATACCATCATACTTACTTCAGTAAAATTAACTACTAAGTTCCATGATGATGATAATGTTTTCAACAATTAAATTTACATAAAATTCTCTATTAGGCAAAAGTTTTGTTTTTAGCTAGTCTTTTTCCAAGCTAACTTAAAAGGTTACTTCTTTTGTTCTTACTGTGCTAATTCGTTACTTTATAAACATGCTGCAGCTTATGAAAAGTCATAATCACATGAACGCAACACGATTTTTCAACACATTGGCTTTCGTGATCCCACACAGCCCTACATCCCCCTTGCCTTCACCCAAAGGAGGTTGTAAGATTTCTTACATCATCATGATCGCGTTAGCCTAAATTGTTGCCTAAATCATACTTGCAAATCGATCTCTCTGGAAGACATTAGCCATTTTGTATTTCTGTCCGTAAAAAGGACAGAAATTATAACGCAGTTGGCCTTGGCTTCGTCAGTGGCACGTGATATAAACATGTGTTTAATAATCAAACCGCCTCATCAAAATCACTCGGGATATCTAATGAACCATAAACAAAAATGAGGTGTTTCAGAACAAAATGCACCTTTATTTATTTTTGAAGTGGCCCTGCATTACCTGAATTGTACCTTACTGGCAACTTGTTCACTAGTTCAAGTGTCCACTTTAAATTTTCAGAAAAGGGCTTTCCCATTTTTTTTTAAAGCCGGGTGTTTTTACATCTTTAAAATGCATACCAAGAGTATTAATTCACCCCTGAAATGAACATCCAAAAATTTTTATTTTTGTGTGTATCATCGCAATAGTAAATGGTCACTCATTGTCATACGTAATTTAAATAATTATTGAAGTGGTTGAACTCCAACAAAGAAGATACCACATAACTGGGCTTGGTATTTTTTTAAAATAATTTTCACTTGACAATTACTTGTAAACTTAATGACATTACAGTGTATTCACCATAACCCGGACCGGTCCCGTTTTGCCGGCCGACGGCCAATGCAACGAAAGGCAATCTATTTTTTATTTTTCACGCCGCAATGCAACGAGAGCCAAAAGTTTGCGTTTCATTGCATCTCGGCCGTTTTTCCCGGCACATGACTAAGTACGTAAAGTCATCACGGCCCCCGTGCAACGAAAAACATCGCGTCTTTTCCCGCAAGACGGCCCACTCAACGAAACATCGCGTCATTTTCCCGGAGACGGCCCCGATGCAACGAAAACATCGCGCCATTTTTCTGGAAAACGTCCCATATGCACAGAAACTCGCGTGCCGAATGCATAAAAACAGGGATAAATAAATACATAAATAAATAATAATGGACAATGCGTACTGCACGCTGATCTGCATGAAATTTGTCATCTATACAGTTCGCCTAGCTCGCTGAGGTGGCGCTATTACGCTACATCATAGTTCGTGCGTAGGCGCTATTATGCTCACGCCATGCTCCGGTTACGTCACTTATACTTATATGCATAATTACACAAATAGCTTTTGAAAATGGTGCTATCACCATCGAAATTGTCTATGGGCATTGTACACTGTCACCCGCCTGATGAAAAGCACTGCGCCTTCTGCGGGCAAACCGTCCGCAATGCAGTAGAAAATCATCGCATCATTTTCCCGTGAATGACGGCCCATGCACGAGGAACATCGCGTCATTTTTGGTGAAGACGGACCCAAATGCCCTAGGAACATCGCGTCATTTTCCGTAAAGACGGCCCAAATGCACGAGAACATCGCGTCATTTTCCGTAAGACCGCCCAGATGCAATGAGGCCAATGAGAGTCATTGCGCGACCAAAAATAGTTTTTGATGGCCGAGATGCAACGAAAAACATTTTCCGACCGGTACCGGACGTTTGTGTTGGCTCTCATTGCCTCTCGCCGTGTTAGGTTAATGTACTGTTTTAACTTACCCGAAACCTAAAATACGGCAAATTTTAATGGCAATGACTTTAAATCAATATTGTTGTTATGGGAAACCTGTTCATTTGCTTTTCAACTTCCAACAGCAAAAATATTTAAGGCGTCGAGATTTCAATCTGTAAGACATGCTCCATGTGCCCTGCAATACAGGAGTTTTGTCAATTTGTGTGTGATCTTTTTACACACACTTTCATTGCGAGTTATTCATAACTTCTTCATTTCTCTTAATTTTGTTCCCTTACTTAACCCCGGGGGGGGGGGGGGTTTCTCACCTTTTGTTTTGGGTTAGGGACGTGCCTCCACGCCTCTGGAAGTAGACCCATAGCTATACCAGTTTATGCCAAAAAAGGGACCCATAGCTATACCAGAGATGCAAATTTATGCCAAATTTAACCGATGTCTATGGCACATCCCTGTATGGGGTCATTTGTGTTGAGAATCCCCCCCCCCACTTCACCTGTAAGTTTCACTTTCAATAACATTTTATTGTACATGTCAACATTGTGTAGTAATACTGCTTTGCAAATGGTGATATATCACGTGAACTAAATTCTGTCTGAAGTCATGGCCAACCTCTTGCTGGTGTCCATTTAGCTCACCAAGGACAATCTCCTGTGGTTTGTCAACTGTCAACAAATGACTTGTGGTGTTGATAACAGTATTGTAAAATGGTCAACTTAATACCAAATTACTAAAATACCTATCAATATACCCACTAATATACACCGATTCCAACCATCGACACTTCAATTGGGCTACATTTTAACCCCCACTTATATACCAACTAGGTTTAACACTTTTATCCCATACAAAATATATTGAAAAAGCAAAACAATTTCACATTCGTAATATTTGACAATCTACAAGTTTAGACTGTAATCATGCAAGTTCCCAAGAATTAAACATTGGTGTGCATTTAACCTTGCTTCTATTAGCAGAGGGTGTTTTTTGAACTATCCCGTATACATTGCAATGTTTGCCTTATTTTTATCCCGTCCTACAACTTATGTCATGTATTTCGGGCAGTTTACAGAAGTTGTATACAATGGAGACCCCATAACCTCTTCCATAATATCTAATTTTTTTTTTAAAGTACTAGGTTTTGTGTGCAGGAATGGGTGTAAAAGGTCGCGTTTTATGTTTAAAAATGGATTTTTGTGGGATCCCATGCCGGGATCATGCAATGGGGGGATTATTGAGGTGAATGTTCCCAAAACTGATGCATTGTGGGATGGTGCTAAATATGCTCTCTTCAGCTCCCGTAGCTGTCTGTTTTCTTCATACGACGGGCCCACATTAGATTGACTTGAATGTGCAGACCATGACTTTTGGGCTGTTATCGACTCAGAGTTAACACAGTGCCCATTTAATGTTCCATCATATTACTCATTCATTATGCTCATTTGCGAACACTACTTGCCTGAACATTGCATTTCCTCAGGAATAGACGTGCATAACTAAGCACTATCTTCAGGAGTAACTGGGCATTAGTGTAAAGTACACCTGGTACAAGGCACATGGAACTTAGAACACTGGGGAAATATTTGTGGGAAAAACATAACAAACTACCCTTCAGCATAACAAACTATCATCTACTTATGATACAAGCATGAAATTTATTGCCAATGGTTATCAGACTAGGCTGCAAATGCAATGCCTCTCTAAGGCCAGCTGATATGGGTTTCAGCTTTCACACAGCCTGCATCTACTTGTGGACAACAGGACAGCACTATCATCCACATAACTCTCATTTGTCTCATATCCATCACATTTACTCAATGCCAAAAACAAAAGGACGAACAAACTGCCCCAAAACGCAACATCTTCTCAGAGACATTATTCCACAAATATCCACACATAAACTCTCCAAATGTCACACAACCTGACAATTCCGATACTACTTGCCCATACGCTGCGAATGTTTCAAAAGAACGTTCGTGACAAGAAGAGAGACTAGTTATATGAGTGTAGCAATACATGTGGGTTTCCTACTCTAATTGCTACGTGATGACAAAGCCTTATTATAGGCTAAAACTTGAACAATGTAGTGACACACACACATACCCTAGCACACACACTCCCCCATGAAGTGCCTACACCCAAAACAACCACAACACTTGCAAACAGTGTGAGCCTACACTAGCTATGACTGGGGGCCCACACACAAACTTATAACTATTATCCGAACATAGCGTACTCTGTTTGGCAATACATCTCAGTTGTCGGTAACTTTTCCAAGATCCAACACTATGATCAGTAGACACCTCTAAAACCGTCGAAGGAGCTTCAGTCCCTACCACCAATACCCTAGTAAACGGTTGCGATCCTACCCCGCCGCACTCGTTCGCTTTAGCGTTTTCTTGAGATAATGCTCAAACAATTTTCAGACACACAACCTTCACAATGACACAACAATACCCATGGTCATTTGTGATGACTGTCAAATACTTCTTTATTCGGTCCGCGAAGCGACAGTATATTACTTTACTCGGGCCATTTTGGGCCGTTTTTTGTTCGCGGGATGTCCGTAAATGTCGGACGATTTCGGCCGGTGAAAATGGTACGTGCAAATTACTGTCCTGCTGGTTTTTTGCCCCCTAGAAATTGTCGGTGTAATTCTTTAGCTTTAAGTTTTTTTTTGGGTCAAAAAACGTGTTTTTTTGTAAAATTTGTTTGCTTTAATTAAACTGGAAACGTTTTGGTTTTGTTTACTGATTTTGAAGTATGTACGAGATCAGCTATCAATGCTTTGAAGAAGTAGTATCTGAAAATTGCGCTTTCTAGAGTGACGGTGGATTTTTGTTTAAAAACGTTGTTTAGTGTATGAAAATATGGTGCTGCCAAAAAAGGAAATTAGTGGATGGTTGTTTCCCATCGGGCGATTTTTAACGCCAGGGTAGTTGGGAAGTACACTGTGATAAAGCGGCGGGCAGTCCAAGGTTGATCTGACTAGACACTCATTGGATTGTGGTAGTGTCCCGGCTATGACGTGTCGAGCTAAATAGCGGGGGGTTACCTGGACTAGCTTTTTGACGAAATTAACCAATGATGTGGTACTTGGTAGTAAAACCCCCAAGGACTCCATAAGGGAATTTTTACTGGAGGTGGGTGGTCACAGAAAGTTTACTAGGAGTAATGCTGTACTAAATGCGGTTATGTTATTGATCAATGTTTTGTTGAGTTAAAAAGTTCCAGTCTTTTATTGTTCGTGGGTAAAATGAGGTGGCGAGTGGTGCCAGATGGTGGTGTTAGATTTTGAGGTGCTGGTTATGTCCTCTTCTTGCACTGTCGGTCTTGGGTGGAGGCTAGTTCTTGGAGATGTCAAGTCATCATGTTGGATTTTATAGAATTTTTTCGTTCTTGTAGACTTGCCAGACGAGGGTGGATAGCATTTCGGTAAAACACTTGCTTCACGGGTGAAATTCCCAATAGTGAATCGGGCTGCTCTCCGTTGGACTTTTTCAAGGATGTTTATGTCCTTGATTGGTAAGGATCCCAGGACGCTATCCATATTCGGATGGGGTCTAAACAAGAGTATGGTAGAGCCTTTCTTTGATATTAAGATGCATGATGGAAGTTTCTCTGGATTGAACTGAAACCCAAGGGATTTAGAAGCTTTTGATGCAGCATATGGCTTTGCTTGTTATTTTTTAGAAATTTTTATTGTTTGGGTGTAAACAGAGGATGTTTTTTTCGCATATGACCATCACAAACGTCATACATATAGGCCCTAAAGCAGAAACAAAAGAAATTAACACAAATAAAACTGAAATATTTAAAATACAAATGGAATGAAATAAAGAAAAAATTCAGACAAATTAAAACATAAAAAATAAAACGGAAAAAATAATAATAAACAGATGAGAATATAAAACAAATAATTTAAAAAATAAAACCAAAAAAATCCGTGTACAATAGTCGGTAGAAGATCATTAAAAGAAATTGTTAAAATATAAAGAAATAATAAACATAAAAAAATATATAACAGAAGTATATAGAGCCTTCCCCACAAGGAATAGAAATATCAAATGAATAAAAATAAATGGAACCAAATAATTAAAAAAAAAAAATCAGTACAAAATTAAATGATAAAGAAAACGACAAATAATAAACACTAAAAGCCAAAATGGTCAGAAAATAAAAAAAAAGGGGGGATAATAAAAAATATTTGTCAAAAATTAATAAACAAAAGCAGCTTACACAAAAATATTAATAATATAAATCGTTAAAATGAAATAAACTCTAAATAATTAACACTTAACAAACCTAAAGATGACGAAATAAGTAAATAAAACCAGAGCATCAATGATGCAGTTAGCCTATATGATGCCATTCAAACACAACAACATCCTTTAAAGTACCTTTATATAGTATTTATAATAGAAATGGCACATTAACAATTTTGGTTATGACTGGTTAAAAAAAAAATGAGCAATTCAGAAAATAGATTTGTTTAAAATTCTCAATTCGTATACTTAATTTTTATTTACAAGACACGCACCATGCACACACATGTTCAAAGTTGCAGACAGCACACACACACAGACACAACTTCATACCACTTACCCTCATACATTCAATAGAAAACAAGGTCCCAAGTGACAAGGAATAAACCAAGGAAATCCCTTTCTCATGTCCATGTATGGGAAATGTTAAATACCCTTTCAGCATATTCCACACAATAATGCCCTAAAATGCCATCGCCCTAATGATTAGCTTCTAACTTAAATACACACACACAAAAAAAAGTTTTATTTCAAAATCTCTGAGTGGCCTTGAATTCGGCTTGTTATTTGGTGATACCGAACACTTCGTCTTTGTCAAAGACGCCTGCATTTTTATCCACCAACCGCGAGGCGCGCCGAAGGCGAGTGTCGAACTACGAGGCGTGAGGCCGAGCGGAGCGAGGCGTCTTTGCGCGAATTGGTATTTCCCAGTGCAAGCACAATGTGTCATCACAGTAGTCGTCATCGTAAGCACCGCCCAATTTCAACGATGACAACGTTTTCAGATACTTGCCAATTCGATGACCGTCGCCCTCCAAATTAACCATATTCGATTTTTGCACGGCCTATTAGCATACGATTCCAAGCAAAAATCGACGAAGTTCTTGACAGCTGCGCGAGTGCGAGTGAGTCCCTACGGTATGTGAGATGAATGGCAGATGGGCTAGTTGTAGCCCAGCTCGCAAAATAAAAGTCCCCAGTAAGGCTAGTAAAGTTATTCCCACCTCCCCTGCACAACCACTGAATATGATACTAGACTAGGGCATACGTCATCTTTTATCAAATATTTGTACTGCAGTTACCAGTCAAAATTGCCACTCGCAGACATGACAAGTGATTCTGAACATTAAATTGAAATGATGACTCCTGCCCCGCGTATCAACATGCCACGCAAGGTGACGTGTGGCGAACATCCCAAAATTCAAGCCAGCAATGAAGTCCAGTTCACAAATTCAGCCGAGAATTTAGGGGACACGCACATCCTAGTCTAACATGAACTTACCTTGGGAACTTACCATGTCTTGACAGGCACCTATTACTGCACAATTTAAGGCTAAACTTTCGAACCATGGCTGAACGATTCAATGAAACTACGTGTAAAATACAAATCCTTTCACTACAATGACTGTAAAATTCACATTATAGTAAGCGAATCACATAAGTACACGTAGCCGTGCTTCAAATACCCTCATGATAGTCCATATTCATCACAGTAACCGTACGTGTAGCGCGCTCGATAATCCTAGCCTACACCATGTACGATCCGCGGGATCCAACAGTCGACACAGTGACACTGACCAAAACATGCATGAATTCCACCATGATTTTCACCGTCGTTTTCACAGCATGCAAAAGGTGTTCGCCATTTACATTCCCACTAGCTGTAACTGTAAGCCTTCATCAGGGATCCTGCTGTATTCGCCCCGGTATTCGCTTTGTTTTCACCACTGGCGAGTGCAAATTGTGTAAACGTTTTTCTATGGAGTGTTAACTGCGCACTATGATAGATTGCGATTTATTCCGTATTAAAAATACGTGTTTACACAATTTGGCACTCCCACCCTCTTTGAATCAGGGTGTTTATGGTTACCAAAACCCAATAATTGGAATGGTTATTGAGCAGTTCCAATAACTCGTATTCTAGAACTATTTAAGCGAACGATGACATCATCATTGACCAATCAACGATCGCTATAGTTTCGGAGGAAATATCCCAAAACAATGAGTCACAAAGAAAAGGAAATATTTGCGAAAAGCTTTGATTACGACTGAACTTTGATCGGTCCAGAGAGGGGCGACTCACACAACTTGAAATAATAATCAAACCTTGATACAAGGCTACTGAACACTTAACAGTCGGGGTATGCATGATTCAATTCTCTATACCGCTTGAATTTTACTATCAGACATACTTCAGTAAATAGTTACTAAGTTCCATTGTTGATGATGCCAATTGTTTTCACATCCTCTCCATTGCTTTAAATTTACAATAAAATTCTCTTTTAGTTAGGCCAACACTTTATTTGTTATTTCAGTTAGTCTTTTTCCAAGCTCACTTAATAGGTTTACTACTTTTTGGTATAAATGAAGTCATAATCACATGAACGCAAACTTCAACACGTTAATTTCATTGATTTACAGTGGCCTCTGCTTTATTACTTTAAAATTTATGTTCTTGTGTGAGTAGCATACACTATCTACTTTTACTCATTTTGAGACAGATTATTTCATGTAATTAGCTTTGAGGTAAGCTTTGCATTATAACATAGCCTACTTGATTTTTTCAACAATGCATGCTACAGAACGGGAAAATAATAAACCGCACCATACTTTTGATAATGTTAATAACAGCGCTCAATAGAATGACTTCCTATAAAATGTGATTGAGTCCATAAAGTACTTCAGATGCTGATGTCTTATTCCTAATCTTTGGTTTATTTCCTCTGTCAAATCTGTAACTTGTTTATCTTTTAATTCTGTTAACACTCAAAGAGTAACATGTCAGGACAAACTGGGTTTTAACCTAACTAAAACATTCGGCCATTGCAAACATCTTTTCCATATCATGTGTAAAATGAAATAGGTATAGAAATTATGTTCTTATTGAGTATACCACTAACTATAGTGGAAAAGACAAATGGCATCTATTAATGTTTAGTCATTTGTTTTGTTACACTATATCTAATTTGCCACATTAAATGAAAAGAAAATAATTTAACAAGAAGAGTCCTTAAAAGGACAATCTGCCTAATTAAAGCTAGGTTCGGACTTAAATTAGGCTTGATTTTTGCATATACGCTGAACACTTACTTTACATTAGGGTCAATCAAGATCTTTCACCTCTTTGAATATTCATCATACATACTTCAGTAATAATTACTATAGAAGTCATGTATATGATGGACAATTGTTTTCACAATTTGCTTAAAATTCTCTATTAGGCCGACAAGCTTTGTTTTTCAGCTAGTCTTTTTCCAACTAACTAAGAGGTTACTTCTTCTGTTCTTACCAGTATTATTAATAAACTGCTATTTGACAGTCTAATCGCATCAACGCACACTTCAACACATTGGCTTTTCGTGATCCAAAGTCTCGTCCCCCGACTTTTACCTCAAGGAGTTTGAGATTTTACATCATCTTCATGTTGCCTAATCATACCTGCAAATTCGATCTACTCTGGAATTTAGTCATTTTGTATTTTTCTGTCGTAAAAGACAGAAATTATAACACATGGCCTCTGGGCACCGCTATATAAACTGTTGTTAATAACATCAACTGCCTCATCAAATCAACTGAAATTTTGGAATTAACCTTTTCTCGGGGATATTAATGAACTCCTAACTTCTTCATTCTCTTAATTTTGGTTTCCCTTACTTTGGCCTTAGTTTTTCAGCGTTCAATAACAGTTATTGTCAATGTCTAAGACTACATTATAATATTACATTGTGTTTGTAATCACTCGTTGCAAATGGTGCTATATCACTGAACTAAATTATTCCTGAAGTCCATGGTCCAACCTTTGTATTGATACTGTTGTGTTAATTTACAGGTCTGTCCAGGACACTCACCTGTTTGTCAACTGTCAACATTATGACTTGTGGTGTTGATACAGAGTATTGTAAAATGGGTCAACTTTATACATAAGTACTAAAATACACATCAATGTATGCGACTAATATACACCGATTTCAACCATTGACACATCAAATTGGGCTATTTTTACCCCACTTATTATACCTGACTAGGGTTTAGCACTTTTACCCCATAAAAATATTGAAAAGCAAAACATTTTCACATTCAGTAATCTGTGACAAGCTACAAGGTTAGATGTTATCATGCAAGTGCCCAAGAACTAAACAATGGTTGCATTTAACCCTGCTTCATAGTAAGCAGGAGGATGTTTTGAACTAATCCGCATAATACATGCAATGTCCTATAATGTTCTGTATTAAACATATGTCAGTATTTTAGGGCAGTGTAAAGAAGATTAAGGGGCACAAAACCTCCTGATTAAAAATTTATAAAGTACCAGTGCTTTTGTGTGCAGGACATTGGTATAAAAGCCAGTTTTTATGTATTAGAATGGGATTTTTGTGGGATCACCTGCCGGGATCACATTAGATTATTGAGGTAAATGTAGAAAAAAAACGGATGCATTGTGGGAATGTACTAAATACCCTCTGTGGCATTCCTAAGGGCCACTTATGATTGGCTGAAGTGAATGATTTGGGCTGTTTTCCAAGTTAACACAGTGCAGTTAACTGATCAGGCATATTACTGTTACTATAGTGCTCTTTTGAACCAATGCATGAACTTGCATTGGTGAATGAACTTGCATAACTGAGCCTATCTTCAGGAGCACTGGATGTGTTAACGTACACATGGTACAATAGGCGAAAAACACATGGAACTTAGACACTGGGTAAGATATTGTGGGAAACAATAACAAACTACCCTCGGGCAGAAAAAGGCTACGGACCTGATCATAATTTTTGTGACAAATACCATATACCGATATCAAATTGTTATATAATGTTTTCACCAACCAATATGTTTCATGTGATGTTTGCTGATGAAAAGGTATTCTGACAAAAGTATTGTTCCGCAATAATCTCCCACAACTATAGAGTCCTAAAAGATGAAAATGACTTGAAACATATACCCTGCTAATTGAAAGCATAAAAGTTTGAAAGGAAACCAAGTAGGTCAAGGGAAACCAAAATTGTATATACTATAGAGCTATCCCCTGGATTGTCGAAATCAAGGACAACCACAACTGTGAGAGTGCTAATGAAGTTGATAACATACCTAACTATCATCGCTTAGATTTACTTGCCAAATGGTTATCATACTAGGCTGCAAATGCCTTGCCTCTAGCCATCATTCATATTCTTGCTTTCAACTTTAACACAGATGTGGGCTGGATACATTGTAGGACAACAGACAATTAAGCATACTCTTTGTCCTACCAACATCACTTCATCCAAAAACACAAAAGGCTGAAAATGCCCCAAAACGCAACATCTGCGCAGAATATTCAAAATCCACTACATAACTTTCAAGAAATGTCATTACTTGCCTACCTGCGAGTTTCAAAGAATTGGACCGACATGAGAGCCTAGTTTATGAGTTAACATTGGGTTTCCTACTCTATTTGCTACGTGATGACAATAGCGCTATATTATAGGCTAAAAAAACAATAAACACAAATACGATTAAAAACCAAAAATTTTGAATAATACTGTTTAAATGAAAATATAATAGAAATAACTCAACACTAAATTATGAATAAAGAAATTGTTACAATAAAAAATGAAATAACAAATTAAAGATGACTAATAGGTACAATAAAAACTAAATAATTTTTATGTTTTTTCTTTTTCTTTAAAAACAATAAACACTATGAATAAAATATATACATTTAAATTAAAAATCAAAATAAACAAACAAACGAAAGGAATTGTTCTCGAATTAAATTGCATTATTGTAACACCCGTTGCGTCATATTCCAGCATTGTCAAGAAACTTCAGCTTCAGTCTGGACATCCTTTCACTTACAAACTTTGCATGTGTCTATAGATAGGACCACACCTAGATTCTACCACCAACGCTTACAACGCACCACACTGTAAATTCTCTTACCAGCCACTATTTTTTTCCACGTGACCATCTGCCTCTGGAACACCCCTACCAGCTTTACTGGGTTCAGCTCGTCACTGGAGATTTTCCGGAGTCGCGTGAAGCCACTCACACTCCTCTAGCTAGGCCCCACGACCTTCTTTTACGTGCACCATTCCTTTTCTTTCCTGCACACTTGTTTATCTCTGTTCCTGTGACCAACCCCCATTTTGCACCTAGAACAACAATCTCTACACTGAGTGATGTAATGATTGAAGATAAATAAGATAGATGCAGTCACAGTCACCTAAACAAAACTTGCAAGTCGCCCGAATATGCAGCCACGGAATTACAATTCATATTTGACATCAATTCAAACAATCTAAACAACTTGCACGAAAACGTCTGGCTTCAAATTCAACATACAAATTCAAGCCAACCTCGGTTAACAAATGCCTCAGAGACGACCATAAGTTCTGAACAGAAGCACACAACCACCGCCACCCTGAACCCGCACTGGCACAAGCACACAAATAATAGAGAACAAGCTTGAGCCAACGTGTAGTCTGGCGTCAAAGAAGTGAAGTGCGACCGAATAAAGACGGTAGGGGTATGAGGAAACAAAGGAGACAACGCTGCGTTGTGTAATTATGAAATGGAGCGAGTAGACGTGTAGTTAGCTATGCGGCTTAAAGGACGGAGCGATGGTTTGAACAGTACAGTGATTGAATAGCCTTCGGACCCGCCTTGGGTGTACCACGGTCGGCTAGGAAGGTGCGCCCGTTCCAGTGCCCCTTCGCCTCCCCCTTGTGGTGGGTGATATTCGCCCACCTCTCCCCTCCCCGCCCTTCACCCTGCTCTCCCTTCCGAGAACCGCGAAATTCTAAGTTTGTTTCTATATCTATCTTGAACAAAATGGATGTCCTATTTTGCACTGTTGTAATGATGTATAGCAACATTAAAAATAGGCTTAGCAATAGACTTAAAGCGGCACTGGCACTTTTCACAAAATGAAATTTCTTCAATTTGCTCTCAAATGATTAGTCTATTCCCTTGGAAGAACAGAGATTAAGTTTTACACATAAAATAACATATCCCCAAACAGATAGGACATTGATATTAGGATAAAGACCTCCAGGTATTTGTAGGCCAACTTTTAAGTTTTCCATAACTTTAATCAACAAATGTGTATATTACATGATATTTTTGACTCGTACTCACTGATATTAAAACCACAAAGGTATAGACCGATCACCGTGTGCATAGCGTGGGAAAACAAAATCAAATACATTCGTGGTTTCAGAATAAAGAATGTAAAAAATGCCATTTTTGTCGTCTGCTGAATTTAACGTCGCCGGCGACAAAGAAATAAAAAAAATAAATTCTAAAATCGTCATCTGTTTGTGCCCATAAGGAAGCTGATTTGTGTCTAATAATTTCGGGTGAGGGCGTTTTTATATAAAAGCCTTACAACATGCCAAATATCGATTTGAAAATCTTGAGGGCGCACTATTTTTTAAATCTTTGGGTATCAAAATAGAACAAAAACAAATATACAAAATCAAAAAATTTCTAATTTTTCAAAATTAATATTTTTGCATGGTTGTAAAGCATTTATAAGAGAGTACTTCCAGAGAACACCTGCACTTTTCGCATTTTGCGAACGAGGCAGAGATATTAACATATTTGAGATGTTTTCAGATACATACATTTGTGGGCATCTGCTCGAAATAACAATAACCATCACTGATTTGACAATAATTATTAATAGGATTTCAATGTTACTCCTTTTTTGAAATTGATAGCATATTGAACAAGGCTTTGTGCCAGGTTGGTGGCGCTACTTACCTCAACTGTCTATGGGCTCAGACGATGGCAGCCAGACTCCTTTCCATATAGCAACTCACTAAACAAACCAAACATCACTTTGACTTTGACGATGTACTCTGCAGCTCCTCGACTGTAGAGGTCAAACGCATAGGTTAGTGAGTGCGCTAGACGTTAGTTTGATGCCGGAGGGTTGGTTTCTTAGATAATTGGTTGTTTCTCTTTAAAATGCAGTTGTGGTGATATTGACGAGGGTTATCAGTAGACAGTTCCCTTCGTGGTTAATTGTACATCAAGCCCGTGCGCGAGTTCACATTGGGGTTGTTAACACAAGTGGGTCTATGTCTTTTATACTTAGCCCTCTCCTATATTATTAATCCAAATCAGCCCGCTATGGGTAAACAAGAACAATCTTTCTAATTAATGTCCGCCAGTGACATTAATCAGCAGATGACGCAGAAATGGTGTGCAACACAAGAAACACATCTAGAGTTGATTCCTCATGGCATGCACTTGTTTGACTGGTCTGTGACTTGTGTGGTTTAATATCAATGAGTAGGAGTCTGTGATATGTATAGTATCCAGTATTTGTTGATTTAAAGTTCGGCAAACTTAATAGCCAACAAATTCCCTAGGATGTCTTTAGACGCTTATTAATGTCCCTACCTGGTTTGGGGCATGTTATTTTAGGTGTAATATATCTCTATTCCTCCAATGGCCTAACTAGCATTTGCGAGCAATTGAAAAATTTCCATGTTTCCTGAAAATGTGGCAAGTGCCGCTTTGCCATTGACCAATTAATTCATTTGTGTTTTCAAATGTTATACAATATACATCGTCTTCAAATGTTGACTTTGGACCATTCCACAAAACTAAATTTCCGCAATGTTATCCAGAATAAATACACTTCTGGGATATTATTTTTGAATGTTTTGAATCTTTTGCATGCTTTAAAGCCTGCTTGTTAGACCAAGTCTTACCTTCATCGATTGTTAAGGTCATGTTTGGACCTGGGCACCCCCAGATATTTGCTTATACTGTGAATAGAAGACGGCATATAGTTTATATTAAGCAACACAAATTTTATAACCACAAAAGAAAGAATCTTTTATTTTTGGTACATTTTTTTGCCTCTTAATGATAAAAATAAACAGCTTATATATAGTAATATAGATTTTTAGAGTCATACTTTGCAGGAAACTTTAATAAATTGACCATGCAATTATTCTTGATGGGCACCCCCTAATAACCATCAACTTTAATGGCATACCCCAGTGAAGGTGCCCATTCAGTTTTTTTTTTCTTTTGCTGAGATGATCAAAAGGATTGAAACAATTACCTGGAAGGGTGTGACGAGAATTGTTTCTGTCAGCATTTTTGCACACTGAGAAAAGTTCACTGGAGGCTATACCCCCCCCCCCGTAAATCAGAGTTAAAGCAAATTTTAACCAGAACTATTTCACAAACCTGAACCAGAAATGTATACAATTTGCTCAAATTCATTGATCTCTAGCAACACTTGACATGTGAACTGGAAAGCCTCATGACCTAAAACTGAATGTGATTGGACATTCCAAAGAAAAGTTGTTAACCTGAAGTGTTTATCCCTATCACTACCAACAACTGACTAGCACTAGAGAATAACCGAATATGATGGTATTCCTTGAAATTGGGCCGATTATTACCTATCGGTATCTGACGTATCGCAATTCTCATTTTTGTTACGATTTTTATTTTTTTTTAACCACACATGGTGCATTTAATAACTTGAATTAAAATTGTTCGAAACTGATGGCCAACGTGAAATAAATGGAAACTGAAACAATCATTTATTATTGTATGTACACAAGAGTGTGATTGTTTTTTCATAACTTACTATTTCACCGTTTTTGTGGTTTACCTAAATTGATCCGCAACTTTCTGGCAGCTTTTGCTGTCGAAAACGGCGATGATAATGCCAAAAAAGTACACAGAAAAAAATCGTAATCGGAATGAACAGATTTTGAATTTTAAAATCGGTAACGGTAAACGATATTAGGTGATCGGTTAGACACTAACTAGCACTCAATGATCTGAGGCGAGAAATACAAGAAGTCCAGAAAGATGGATGATGTCTCGTACCAACACCATATGGGCTACGAAGATGAGCGACTCACGCCAAGGATGTCCAATCTTCTTTAGCTTCTATCCCTTAACCCTTCCTTTCCCTCTCTGGAAATAAATCTTAATGGTTAGAGGGTAAAAAGGGCACACTATTTTTCCCGAGGTACTGGCTACTGGCCTATCATCCCGTACCCGAAGGGTGCGGGTTGATAGGCATGCAGCCATGTACCAAGGGAAAATACATCCCTATTTCCCGATATAAACCATGTAGTATTTGTTTTATTACACCTCCTGAGAAACCTCTGGAGGTGAGGTATTGTATGGAAACAGTCCAATCTATTTCCCTAGGGAAAATAGCACCTCAATAATAGGAACAGCCAATGAAAAGCATGATTTTGTTCATAATCATTCAATGAGGTAGGTAAAAATTCATTGCTGACCCACAAAACAGCACAAGCACGAATTAATTCTAATTGTATGACCTAAATGGCCATAAATGTTGCAGAGATTTTTTGATGTTCACATTTCAACAACACCTCTTTTCTTTTATTCTTAATTCATGATCTTTCATATCATAAGGTACACCAAAATGTAGAAGTGAGCAAGTTACAACATTGACACACCAAAGACGGCAGTCATTTTATGTTAACTAAGTTACTTTGCTAGCCTGCCAAACAGTGCCAATAGACAGAAATGCAAGTAGGTCATTTTGTGAACTTCCTCGTATTTCCATATTTTCCTTCTTGATTCACATCTATTCACACTTTAATGAACCCTTTTGCCATTGCAGGAATTCAGAAGATTGTTGAACTTTTCAAACTTTTTCATACGGCAACAAAATGCACAATAGGCCGCACCATACAAAAAATTTGCTGGACTTAATTCACGTTTCAGTGATGGAAGGGACTGTAAATAAGAGACTATGGTCTGTAAGTTAATAATTTGTAGATTAAGGAATTGAGTCTTGGATGAGTGAAATCAATTTTTGAAGTGTGCAGTCAGATATGATTTCAAATGTCAATGACCTCAAAGTGTTATTTGTTCTCAAGTTGTTTTGAATTAGTGCAAACACATTGTTAAAGGAAAGAGCTTGCCATCCTGATTAGATGATACTGTCATTGGAGATCATATAGAAATCCTAATAAAATGATAAGATCTACTTGGGATGCAACAAAGCCAAGAAGTTTACCCTTAACACTTGGGGGGTCCTTGGGATCCAAGAATTGGTCTATGCATTTTTTGCTACTTTTCTGTGACACAAATTGACCATTATTTTTGGTAATTGTCAGACTTTTGGACACACATCTTTTGACACAAAAAGTATTAAAATCCACCTAGCCATTAATTAGCTAATTAGCTTGGGTAACTAGAAACTCCCTCCCAGGCACCAACGGTAGTGTGATTTTGAAAATAAATTTTAACAAACTTTGTCACCACAAATATTTTTCTGCTGAGATATGTACATACACATGTACCTAAATCATAAATTTCAAAAGATGCACCAACCGTTAGTGAAAACACCTTAGGTGTTAAGCATTAATCACTAACAAGAAGTTAATGTGGAAGCAGATGGCATCAAAGTGCAAAAGCCAAGCCCAATCAGAGACCTGCTTATTGCAAAAGCAGGAATTTGTACTAGAATAATATGAAATAGAGGCATCCATTTTTGTTCCCATTGGTTCCGTCGTTTAAGTTAGAGGTCATTTGTGTGAGGTGGCACTATTTCTCTCAATGGACAGACAGAAATCTGGCGTTCAGCTCCTCCTTTAAAGGTGGTGACCCGATCATGATCCCACACCTTCAAATGTTTTATCCTTCACATGACGCTATCACCAAAACATCCGATTACAAAATGTTTTTGTTAAGATTGGCCAAGCCTTTTGGAAGTAGAAGCAAAAACGGTTACCAAATTGGCCCATAGATAGTGTGTGTTAATAAATTTGGTATACCACACTTTGAGACATTTTGGTTTATAAAATCAAAATGGAACATTTCCTGGGCCTAAATTTCACTGGGGTAATTAAAAAAATATGAACTTTCCTCTGTACCAAATCCATTTTGATGAAGTAAAGGGGGGGGGGGGGCAAGATTATCGATTGGGGATGGGGGAAGTGTGATTCTAATTCCAGACACTTCTTTTATTAACAAATACACATTTTTTATCAGTACCATTCACAGTATTGTTTACTAGACAAGTACCCCCACACTATGCAAAACTCAATTTGAAAATTGGGGGGCCTTGTCAAAAATGGCTGGTATTGCTTTAATAACAAGCATAATGTATCTTAATTTTTATAGTAATTTTTAAAATAAATTAAAAATTAAAACACTTCTACACTGACCTTGACACAATTCATTGTTGATTTGGTTTTGTTTTTAAAATGCTCTGAAGTGCAAGAAAGATCAAACTCTCTAAGACTCTAGAGTTCTAATCTTTCTCGCACTCCTGGCGTTTTCAAAACAAACCTATTAGTGATGAAATGCAAAACTTAAAATTGAAATTAAGATTACAGTTTTCACTACTTTCCTTACTTTTCAAAACAAACTCATCAGTGATGATTTGCATATAAATGCATAATTCTAAAAAAAAAGAAAAAAAAAAGCATTTCAGGCCTGAATATGATTTTACTGATTTAATTTTGTAGGTAATATCTCGCAGAAAGTACCGTAAACTGAATGGGGTTCATCATAGGATTTGGGTATGAACTTTGTTTATGCCTGCAGCCCTCAGACATAAACAAGCATACCCCTAATGTATGCCATTATGTATGGCCTTATTTTGTGTTTTAGGAACATTTGGTAGGCATTTTTTAAAGGTGCATCATAACAGACAATATGGTTATTGGTTTTCCCCCTTGCCTGCTCAACAAAAACACTAACAATCCCCTTTCATGCGATACCACACCATACCAAAAACTCACAACTACTCCTTTAATTGTACCCTTAACAATTTCACATACCAGAAATCCAAGCTCCTTTGATGTAGTAATACCATACATTTACCCTTAAACCCTCTTCTCTCATTTCGCTCAGGTTTTCTAATTGTGAGTAAATGAATTAAACATCTTACATTAGTTTAGTGGGATGTGATTCTAGATATTAGGTATTCGGCCCGTTTCCTGGTTGTTTGGGTAAAATGTTCAGGCTTTCTCCTACAGCCATCCAAAAGTTACCCCTTAAGGTATTGTCCGATTAATGATACTATGTGTGTTCTCTACTGATATTACCATAGCCCTGCACTTGCACATAAGCCCCATCAGTATATGGGAAACAAACTTGCAGTTTTGATGGGAGAACACTGCAAACAACATTTGCTAGAAATTAAATACTTTTTCTAAACACTATTTTTGCAACCACGTTCTCTAAACATTTTGAAATGCCTGTTAACTATTAAAAACAACTTTATATCTAAACATTTTTTAAATCTAAACATTTTAAATTCGACCTTAGGTGGTTAAATTTGACGCCAAGTGTTTTAGGATTAAAATGTAAATCTTAAACCCAATTTGCCCGCACGTTTCTAACCTCTGTTTATTGCAAGTGAAGCCATAACACATCTTGCAATGCCCTATTCAATCTTTGATATATTGAATGGTTACCATTAACGAACGGTGCGGTTTTTTGTTTATATCTTAGGAATTAATGGATTTGTAGCTCAAATTTCAGACGACAATGAGAAAAATACGGCCTTTCGTCCGATATCGGAACTACTTTTCGACTTCCGGTTAAATCAGGTGGTCCGAAAGATGATCAGAACATGCACCTTTAAGTTTAAATACCCTTAGCATCACCATCGTCAATGTGGAAATGATTTTCTAGGAGCTGGGGAAAATGGCAATTACATAGAAATAGGAAAGTGGTAGGATGTTTTTGCAAGGCCAGTCTGCAATGTGCATTCAGCAAACGTGTGGTCAGTGCACCAAAATGGTGGAGAAGCTGTTTTATTTCCCACAGATCGTCATTTATAGCCCTATGATGGTTGGCAAGGAGAATTTTTGAACTGTTGCCATTGTGCTTTCATGAGTCTTGGTGTCATTAGCCTGGTAACGCGAACCTCAATCACCGCTACGCGTAAAAATACTATCTAATTTTTCACTTACTTGGGACAGTACTTGTCATTTACGCAAAAAATTAACCTTTGACAACAAAATGACCTCTATTCTAAAGATAGTCATATTTAAATACTTTTGTACAGTCAATCCATTGAAATGACAGAGAAAGAATCACTTTGCAGATGACTCTGTCAGCTCACTTTATACACAATTCCAATGGACAAAGTTACAGCCCAGCCCAGCACTTGATAAGCGTTGGCTAACATGTCCATAGTTTAACCCCACATTTCAGCAGAATAATCCAGAACGGCTTCCAATGACTACAAGGACAACGTGAACATTAAAATATTTTATTTCTATTTTTAACAAGTTTTGTGTTTTAATCCTTGGTTGACTAGGTAATTTTTTAAATTCATTACATCAATTAATTTTGACGATTAGAGCTGTTTAGTCATTATAATACATGATTAAGAGTGGGTAATGCACTTCAGTGAACTTCTATTTCCATAATTAAAATGTTCCTTTAAATGGCTTCATCTTCAGTTCCTTGCCCACATGATATTCTCCTAATGCTGCACATTTTCTATTCAACTTTAACCAATCCACTAAGCAAATTTACCACATCCTCAGATATATTGAGAACATTAAGTTAATGAACAGCTTGTTTTCCTAGTCCTATGAAAGGTGAAGAGCTTGACTGGATTACATAAATTCATTTTGGCAATCAGGACAGATTCGTGTAGATAAATGCCAGGATGGAACAAGAAGAGTAGGGAATAGCCTAGAAGATGGCAGAAGGAGGATCTAAAGAGACAACGCCTACTGAACAGGCAAACAAGTCAAATTAACTTACAGAAGTAAATATCCGTATTTTCAAGAAATGCACCAGTTAAAAAATTTGTTAAGTTGCCAAAAATGCAGTTTCTAGTATCTGAAAATAATTGATCATAAGTGCATGCTATACTTCCTACAGTTTTTTGCTTATATATTTTTCCAATTCATTTGCAGATTGGCCATTGACTTTGTGTTGTGAAGTTTCCACTTGGGCCACTCAGTATTGGGTGACTTTAGGCTACTCAGTTCGTCCAGCACAACAAAAATTACCAAACTTGCTCTAGTTTTCTCAAACATACAAATAAGGAATTCTTTCTCATTTCAAATTTACCTTGTAAAAAATGAATATCTATTTCAAGGAATGCAGCACATTTTCAGATTTTTTACAATTAATTGCCAAAAAGTATTGCCAAAAATGCAGTTTCTAGTATTGTAAAGTTAATCAACTTGCAAGCAATTTATAGAGTTTATTTCATCTCAAAAGCCTTAAAAACACCATTTCCAGCAAAAAAGGTCACCAATTTGTCCTATTTTCTCAAATAAAAAAAAATGAAACCAGGAAAAGAAATCAGTTCCTGTTCATTTCAATATTGAGGACAGACTGTCAGTAAAAATAGTCAGAAGGTTGGCGACAATGTACTTAAGGAGGAAGGAACTGT
>JAMKCH010028159.1:0-18604 GCA_023653785.1 Ophioderma brevispina
TTTGCAGTCTTCCAACTAAGCGGTAGGTGCCATAGGATAAAGATTCTGTTAAAAATACGTGCAAGGACAGGAACGATGGAACATCACACAATTTTACATGCGCAAGAAACATTTCGTCCGGGCCGACTGCTTTATCAGGGGAAAGCTTTTCTAAGTTTTTCCAGACATCTTCATTTGGGGGTTACAATAAGGTGACTAATGGTCGGACACGTCAAGCTCTGGCGATTTAACTTCCCTGACATATTCAGATTAGTGAAATAGCTATAAAACAAATCATTAAATGCATTAGCAAATTTTCACAGGGTTGGATGTTTTGGGTACCTTAATGACAAAGCTTTTTTGAATCGGTTCAGCACTTTGGACGTCAAAAGACCAGAAACTTTTAAGATTGTAATTGTTGGCAAATTTGTTTTCCCAGGGGGAGTATAGCACGTTTTTTTTGTATATTGAACACTGGTTTTTAAAGTACGAGTATTAGCCCAATGGCAGCATCACTATTTGTATGCTAAGCTTTATGATATGCTTTTTGTTTAAGGGCAATGAGAAGATTTCAAACATGTCCCCACAATTGAAAGTAATGATTTTTTGCTCTGATGTAAGCTTTCCATCAAACATAACCCCACCTGAAAGGTTTAAGCTGATAAATGTTTCTTTTGTACAAAAGTTATTGATATGTCTAATTTTGTATAAGGGCAAGTACAAAATTCAGCCTATGTTTTTATTCTTGAAATTATAAACAATCAAATCACCTTTTTTCTCTTTTAAGGCATTTCTTCAGCCAAATACAGGGCAGAAGCTTATTGAGTGTCTAGTCTATTGAAATGAATATTATGACACAATATTTTTGGGTGTGTCCTCAAAAACTCTTGTTGGCCCTTTCAGGCAAACAGTAACACTTTTTCTAATGGCTGGTAATTTTTATGGGTGTGTATAAAAAGTCGGACTTGATCACAAAAGCCTTTCCATGCAAAGCTCCAGATTCTGATGCATGATTTTGTGCGACATGACCCCTAAATATTGGACCCAACCACAATACATGTTAATTGAGTGTTGTTTAATCTGTATTGGTGTGTGCCACATCAGCTGTTAATGTCAAATTTGAGTTTCTCTCAATTTGCTGGAGACAGTGTGACAAATTTTGCAAATACTTCCTTTTTATAAACCATTTGGTGAATTTTCCCTACATTTAAGTAGATTGGTACTTTCTTAATTTAGAAGCAAATTTTAAATTTGAATGTTTTTGATCCTATCATTATTATCACTGCTTGTCCCTTTTAAAGCAATATAATTGATTTACACCCGAAAGATCAATATATATAAATTTTTTCAGGAATAGCCTAAAAGTGCAGGATAAAGCATGTAGATTTGTCACAAGTTTCCTTCCAACGAAAAATTGACAGAAGAGGAAGAAACAGCAGTGTTCAAAAAATTTGAATCTCCATTCAATTACGTGTTGTAGTGTTATTGTCCTTATGGACAGTATGACCAAAAATATCCAATTGTGTCTTTATTAGGTTTGCTTTTGGTCTTATCCTTTGCAGGGTATGTTAGATACCTATACTTGTTACAACAAACACAAATCTGATTTTCCATGATTTTTTTTCATTTTCTCATTTCGCAATCCCTGATAGTGCCTTTAAGAGACACTGGCCCATTTGAAAAATAGTGCACCCTCAAATTTGTTCAAAATCGAATATTTTTTGCATGGTTGGTAAGGCTTTTAAATATACAAAAGCCCTCACCGAAATGATTAGACCAATCAGCTTCCTTATGGTAACAGAACTATTTTTAAATTTACTTTCAGCAGACGACGAAAATGTCTTTAAACAAACCGCACGCACTCCTAATGCATTTTTTCCCACGCTATGCACACTTTTTGATCGGTCTATAACCTTTGGTGGTTTTCATATCAGTGTAGTCCGATCAAAAATATTCATGTAATATACACATTTTTGATTAAAGTTATGAAAACTTAAAATTTGGCTCAACTTCCCTTGATCTTTATCCTCATATCAATGTCCCTATCTTTTTTGGGGTATGTTCTTTTTTATGTGTAAAATATATCTCTGTTCTTCTCCAATGGCCTAGACTATCAGTTGAGAGCAAATTGAAGAAATTTTGTAATTTTGTGAAATGTGCCAGTTCCGCTTTAAAGCCAAATTCATGTCTCCTCCGTGATGCCCCATGTCCTGTAGAGACAAAACAGCAGGTTCTCAAGAAAATATTTAGTACTTGAGGAGACTGGGCGAGCAATAACTAATCTTTCCCACGAGATGGCCAAAAATTAAAAATGTATTCCTTGTCCCGGACATAGCACCCAGGCCTCCCACATAATGTGTTGGGCCGCTCAACCCTCTAAGCTAACCTTAGACCTATAGATGAGTATCTATGCTTAGTCTACTCTAGTGCGTATATAGTTGACAAATCTGTAACTGATCAAGTTTTGTGTTCAATGTCTCAAGAAACACCCCCTCTGCCACACCACAATAATAACGTTGCAAAATGCCCATGATTCCATGTATTCCAGCTCTCATCACTAGTGAAATCACTTGATTTGAAACTACTTGTACTCTAGGTCTGGGTTGTGAGTATGAATAATCTTCCCTAGAGTCATTCAAATTGGAGGGCTCAGGGAAAGATTAATTTTCTAATCAATTTACAGTCATTTATCCTATGTGCCCTTGCGCTTAGGCCTTTAGCATGGGGTGAATAAATGATATATATGGCTGTTACGGCAGAATCGTAACGACTTTTCCAGGGTATTAATAAAGAAGTTCCTTCTACTCTGGAAAAAAAAAAATGTGGCCTAAAGCCGTCCTATCAGATCTAATCTAACGGTTGAGCAACGCCATAGCGCATGCGCGAACGCGTGAATCGAGATCACCCGTAAGTGGCTGTTTTGAGACGTAACAAGGCAATGAAGATCTACTGGCTCAGTCGAAAATATCACAAATTATTAATGTTTGAAGCAAGATCGAACTCGTGATTAAGGTAAAATAGAAAATACATTTATAGCTATTTGCAAATTTAGTTCACGGCGAAATTGTGTGAAATAAAAAGAAATGTTTTTATACCATGTAGTACACTTGAAAAAGGTGTCGAAAAAGTGCAAACTTTTCGCCTTCATTTTCAACGAAAATCCAATCTCAAGCCCTTTGTTGAAATTTGGGCTTCAAATACTAGACTGCATTGCTAATATATGTTCTTAAACGTAAACCTCGTGCCACAGTAGCCGGTCATTTTTAAAGAGAAGTTCTGGCTCAAAATGTGCTGATGGCCGTTTCCGCCAGACATTGTAATCTCACGCGACGGTGCATGACATGCGCATGTGGATAGCATATGGAAACTGCTTGTCATCTACTCGGTGACAGTTTATCTCTCCACGATGAAGCCTCCGCCTCCTACTCCTGCTATCTACTGCTGATGACGAAATGGTTGACTTATTCATGGATTTCGAGGCATTCCTGGACAGATCAAAAGTTGGACATGCAGCATGATTGTGTAGGCAAGGCAGGTCATGACTAGCTGTGGTCTAAAGCATGCATGCTACTAGCTAGTGATAGAGTGTCAAGCCCTGTGGATTCTATTCATTCAGTTGGAACTTCATGTGCAATAGTAACCATATTAATACACCCTTACAACATATCTTTGACATACGGCAGGATGTTATTTTGGGGTGGGCGGACCTCGCAAGGGTGGACTCTTTGGTAAATTGGACCTAACCCCTTAAATTGGTCCTTTTTTTACTTTTTGAACATCTGATCACCAAATTGTGGATTTCTTGTCAAAATTTCCTTTAAAAATTTGGACCGTATTATGAAGAAAATGAGCAAAAAGTGAATGTTTGTGGAATTTGGGGGGGGGGGGTCCTCCGCACCCCCTGCGTATGGCGAATCTCTGTGATTCATTTGGGTCCCATCAACCCGGGTTTACTAACCATCCACACCCACGGGTTTGGCCATTTTGTGACACCCATGACCCTGATAATTTCTATTTAATAAAGTGCCATAAATAAAGTGCTAAATTCTTTAGGGTCATTTGTGTCATTGGGTCACAAACCATCCCCCACAACCCACCACCAGGGCTCATTATGTTAGAAGCTAGGCTGTGCTACTAACTAGTAGGGTAGTAGCATCAGTGCTACTAGCTAATATTAGGGATGGCTGGCAAAGGTTTATGTAGCATCACTCCATCATTGCACCGAAACTAGGCCCGATCCCGGGCTGATATAAAGTATTATTTCTAGCCTTGGCTGATGCATGATGCTACTAGTTTTTATAGTGCATGTAAGCCTCCATGACTCAGTGACATCAACAAAATTCAGGCCAGGTATTTCTTGTGTGCCTGTTTAATGTGTTCGGCAGTACTTTCGGTCAAAGCTCAGGAATTGAAAACGCTTCAGGTAATGGATATCTCACTGACGACGCTGACTTGAGGAAGATATGCACTATAGCTAGTAGATACATTGGTGCATACTAGCCTAACAAGCACCCGAACACACTTCTAGGGTTAATACACGAGCCTAGCCTAGGCTGTGTAAAAAATCCCTAGTCATAGGTTCGCTAAGTCAAGAGTTCATTAAGAAAAACAAATCGCTAGTCATAGGCCAAATTTAAAAAGGGGTTTCTCTAGGTCATAAATTGAATATACGTGGTTCGCTAGTATCAAATTTCAAATTAACCCCTAAACCCTAACCCCTTAGACTAGGGATGTTTTTATATGACTAGCAACCTTTTTTATATGACTATGGACTAACCGTAGGACTGGCAAACCTTGAACTTGGGAAAGGAACCCTTAGACTGATGCAGTTAGATTCCTATGCTAGTAGCTATGGCTGTTAGCCTAGGTGAATTTGAACTTGGGGCATCACAAACCGCACACCATTTTAAGCCATACAATCCTGGTATACAACACACCGGGCTTCGTCAATTACCCAGTGTGCACGGTTGCATTCACTTTATCTCTGTGCAAGTAACTTTTGTATCCTCCATGCAAATGTGAATGTTCCATTGAAAATAAAATTGTGATTCTGTTAGCATATTCCTTTTAAGCTTTTTTTCATAGAATGGTAAGGTGGATGTTGAAATAATAAAATCTGAAGCTGACTGTCAAAGCCGAAACCGTACCCAAGTCGGAAATGAATGTTAGTACATGTCTTACACAGCGGTGCATGTAACTTGCACACTCTGCAATGTGCATGTATTTTCAAAGATGTAAAATCGTAAAATTTGTCTTAACTTCAAAGCCTGACAACACACCTTATTGTACTTTTTACATTTTTTATAATACGCACAATACTCTATGAGGGGGTATGTCTAAGTTGTACATACTAATCATGAAACTATGTGGGGAAAAATTGCAGTTTTGCCTCTGAATCAAGACTAACCACAAGCTTTAGCATCAGCCTGGCTAGTACATCAGCCATCGATGATATGTGCATTTCATGATTCCATCACTTCCTGTCTATTCATGTTTTATTAGACATCATAGAGAAAAGGCCTGATTTTAGTTGATTGTGATCTTGCCGTTTTGTTATGAACAATTCCTTGTTTTCCGTGGTCCCATTGTCCACTGTGCTGTTTTTGCTGTTCGTTTACAGACATAAATTCACAAAATTTCTTCTTAAAGATACGACTGACTTTTTTCGTGCACTAGGTAGGCCTAACATGGAGTAATAAGACTAACAGTTTCAGTGAATATAAAATTTTCAACTTTTTTTTAAATTAAAGGTGCCAACGAAGATTTCACATACAGGTGTCCCTAAAAATGTGAAAAATCTATTTTTGTGCACTAACCTGGCAGAAAATAGGTACATGCAATTGTACCTATTTCCTACCTGTTTTGTACCTAAGATGTACCTAATGTTTGAAAAGACATTCTGGGTATACATAGTTTAATACCTTTATGAATTGTTTGCCTAGAAAAAAGTAATGGTTTGTACCTAAAATATTACCTTTCCTTTCAGAGGAACAGGAAAGCATCACAAATGTACCTAAAAAGTACCAATTGATTTCAAAATATACTAAAAGCTACCTTTTGGAACTTAGAAATTTTTATCTTGATGTGAGTACCAAAAATATACTTTTACGGGATAGGAATATTTCCCATGAAACTATATACCTAAAGGCGTTTGGGATCTTTAGAGTATTTTCCTAATTTCCAGAAGAACCTGAAAGACCTTTTGGTGAACAACAAGGATTTCAAAGCATGCAAGCATATCCAGAAGTGACCTGAATGTACCTTTTGGGCATTAATCACAAGATAATCAAAGGATGTCAAGAACCTCATAATAATATTACAAGTGGTCACATGTAAGGAAGTGTTGTATGATGGGAATATTAACTGCAAATGCCATATTCAAAGATATTTTGTGAGCTGAAAGGATTGTGCCACTCACTGTACGGTTAGCTAAGCTGTGTCAATGGATTTTAATGATACTTGGTGTGAATTTTGGACATCCTGGGTATGAAGGTGGTAAATGGAAGGTGGGGCAGTTTATTTGATGCATTAGTTCACGAGATAGGCCTATATTAGGTAAAACAGAGGAGTACAAATATTCATTGCAATTGTTAGCTGTCTGTCATATGGGTGCAAACCATTCACGAAGATGTTTAAATTCAGGGTACCAAATTGCATCGTCTATAAAGATTCTTGAGATTTGTAGATCATCTGAAAGTTTGAAACCTTAGTAATAATACATGTGTGCTTGGGGCAAATTCAATTTTATCTGTTTTTTTTTAATGAAATTCACCCAATTTTGTAGGCTGTCCACCCCACTCATTGGGAATTTCGTTAAACATCAACATTCCATAGCAGTGGATGATACCTTGTATGAAGCAAACGGGTTAGTCAGGGGACTAGCAGGGATTTCTAGGGGACCCTACTAATACAAGCAGTTTGGTTCACACACCATACCACAAGAATGAAATCAACTACCATTTATAGGGAATAGGGTATATTTTACAAACCGAAGGAGGAAAATGTTGGCAAAATAGCTTCGAATGACCAACATTTTTATCAACAGAGACAGGAGATAAAATGTCAAAAAAATGTGAAAAAAAATATGAGCTGTGAATCACAGGCGTCTATATTTCGGTTTTGGTGAGATAAGTATATTTGAAATTTACATTTGCTACATTTTAAAATGATATAATTGTACATTTTAAAATTATAAATTTTTTAAGTTTTTTATTTTTTTCAGTTTTTTAATTTTTTGTTTTTTTCAAACTTTTAAAAACTTGGCTGAAGAAATGTCTCAAATGTCAGTTAGAAACCTTGCAATTCTCACTCACAAAATGTTATTCCTAAATACAGGAGAACCCGTACCAACGAATAGATAAAACAATACACACTGAGAAAATATATTGACCACATATCGAGTGGTTTTCATAGAAAACGGAATTATATTAAACCCTAACAATGAATTAAAACCATCTAGTCTGACCATGCTGCTATTTAAAAATCCGCTTAGTGTAATAAACGTTGTTAAGCGATACGCCGGCACGTTTAGTAATACATGTCATAGAAAGACAAATACACATTAGAAAGCCTCATGTGTGAAATGTATGACGCTACTGTGCCGTCCGTATCGCATAAACACAAATAAATCCCATATACAGTAGCGCGGAATTTCAAATAGCGCATGGTCAGGCAAAATGCTTTTAATTCGTTTTATGGTTTTATAATTCCGTTTTCCCATGAAACCACTCCATGTGTTCAATAAGTGTTTTATAGAGTATATTAGGTAAGTAAGTCTTGAGACAGGTTCTCCTGTAAAACTCAAAAAGAAAGTATGTGATTAAAGAGTGATTAGTGATAGGTAGAAAGATCATCCATGGTAAAGTTTGAGTCCTATTTTTGTGGGGTTACACAAGTTACACATCAGATTTAGAGCAAGCGGTAGCTTCTGAATCTTGTGTAATACCAGCCCCCCCCACACAACACCAAATTGTGACATCATACTTTTAAATAGTTTGCTTCAATAATTAATATTAAATAATAATTGATTGGCAAATATTAAGAAAGTAGACAGATTCATACATACATAGAAGAAATAATTATATAATAACTATTTCGGAAGCCAAGCAACTCTGTAAAATGGGGGGGGGGTTATAGAGAATTGTGCAGTGGCCAAATGGCCATGCATTTCAAATACGGAATATAAAACCCCAAACAAACTTGTGTTCGAACCTCATTCTTCATGGCCAAATTCATTCCCATTGAAAAAAGTGTGGTACATGATTTGGCAGTCCTCTTTGGTGATAGTTGCTTGACTGCGTGATACGCTCGCGATCAGTTAATGAGCGATATGGGTGGGGTCTATTTACTCTACGCAACTTGCTAAGTCGAACACGCAATAAGCCAAATCCATAAGTCGTGTCTCTACCTCTGTGCAGTTGATGTCACCAGCTTGAGATTTGTTAATCGCATGAATTAATCACTCGACGCTAAACTCGACCCAGCCACAGCGCTTTACGCGCATGAAACAAAGACAGCATTTTTGACGCAGGCGTAAATGTAGACTCAGGCACAGAGGTAGAGCCCCGGACTATTATAGTGCGCTGTTGTATGACTATGACCTGATTCAAAAATTCAATCGGACCCGCACTTCAATGTTTACGCATGATACCCCCATTTTGAGAAGCGCGGGCCTTTAAGTCGAAAGCTGGAGACTCACACATGAAGTCGGAAGCTGTGAGTGTGTTCACGCTGTTAAAGAACCTGTTTCTCTTGTGGATTCGACCTTTGCTGAAACAGTAGACTGTATTCTAAAAAGGGTGTTTATCAACTGTTTAGTGTTAAGATAAACTATTTATCTCTGAAGTAGGAAGTATAGTAGAAGGGGATAAGATTTGAACTCCGGTTAACAAAAAAATCAAATCTATATACCAAAAGAAAAACGGTTCTGTGTAATTATCGAATCACGTTAGAAAAAAAAATATTTCCTGGATTTTAATGAAATGGTTAGGCCTATCCACCACACTTCTTCAAAGATAAATGATGTTTCGTTAAATGATTGTTGAAGCATCTTTTGAATACGGCCATTGCATTTAAATTTGTAGATTGATTATATTGCAAACTGATACTTGATTTGCCGATACCTAACAGCATGGGAATGATCATTATGTACAGTAAATCAATAAATATAATCTTCCAGCGACACCAAGTATATTCCAAAATGGTGGGGGTGGGTGCAATCAATGGCTACTTATCACCCTGAATAGGTACCCAAAGGTTACTGTTTGGGGGTACCTTTTAGGTACATAATAGGTACAATTTAGGTATGGACCACTTTTGAGAACATAATATGAAGGTACTTTTTAGGTAGCATTTAGGTACAGATACCCAAAATATACCTTTATTGGGTACCTTTTAGGTATATAACTAGGTTTAAATTTTTTGGTATGGACCCTTTTTTGAACGAAGGAAGGTAACATTTTTAGGTAGCATTTAGGTATATATACCAAAATATATTTATTGGGTACCTTTTAAGTACATAGCAGGTAGAATTTAGGTAGGGGACTACTTTTAAATACATGAGAGGTACTTTTTAGCTATTGAACCCAAAATGTACCTTTACTAGGTACTTTTTAGGTATATGATGGGTAATGATCACTTTTGAAATGCATATAAGTATCATCATTTAGGTTACTTTTTGGTCATATTAGGTACAGTACCTAAAAAGTACCTTCACTTGCCACAAAAGTAACCTATGGTAGGTCATTTTAGGTATAAATTAGGTTTATTCAAGTGTAACTAAATTATACCTAAAATGTAACCTGATACTTGTTCCAAATGTGGACTTTGAAATAGGTACAATTTTAGGTACAGTACCTATTTTGTACCGAGATTTGACAGGAAGGTAAAGCTTTCTATCAGAATGTCCCCATGTGAAGGAGTAGGCTTGAACATATTCCTTTGGACCAAAATGGTGCAAGTTCTTAATTCGTATAAGGAGCAAATACACATTCATCCTTGTTTTATATTGAAATTAAGGATATGGAAAATCACATTTTATTTTCACTTTCAAGATTTCTGTAACCAAAGGACAAGGTAAGAAGTCTATTGGGGATCTTATCTATATGAAATCACTACATATAACAATATATGGTGCCCCAAAATCTCTTATTACACCTAAGTGTGGGGAACAGGTTTTGGATCCACTGCCCCTTTACCTTTTCACAAATAATTTTTGGTAATATGCACTATCCCTAGTTTTTACACAGTGGATATGCCTACTCTGTTCAAGGCAGTAATCAGAAATATTTTGGAAAAACTTTGTTTTTCTAAGAATCAATTGTGCCTTCCAGTTTTGTGTTTTTTAAAAAAAAAACAATCTATTTTCGACAACATTTGCCCTTAATGCTACTACATCACCATTTCATAGGTCAGTTTCCTGCATCATAAGCACAATCCACAGACAAACTTTGTGGCTCCCTTTACATGCACGCAGCCAGCTGGGTGCGGAGGGAGTGCAAGCAGCCTGGGGGTCTAAAAGGAGAAAGAGTGGCCATTGAAATAAGATCAAATTGCACAACCAAAAAAATGAAAAAGAAAAAAAACAAGCATGGCATTTTCCTCCCCTGGACCAACACTGGTGCTCTTCCCCTGGACCACCGTCAGGGCCTTAAGCACCTCCAGCTCCCTAAACCTCATGTCGTTATTTTTGGGTCGTTATACCTCAGGTTTCAAAAGCGTTACAATCCAAAATAACTTAACATACGTCTTGGTCGTGGATACATAGTGTGTGGTGTGGCACAAAATTCATGAAAGAACTGAAGATGTGCCAACAAAGTTTGTCCTGTGATGGTCTGGTCTACTTGTGCACAGACTGCACATACAAACCACATCAAATTGAGAAGGATAACATAATTGAGCAGGTTGCAGAGAACTTGAGAATTCAAGCCATAGCCGAATCTACAATGAGTTTTTCCAATTTATCCTTTACAGAATCAACGGGAAATAAAACCATTCCGAGTGGTGAAAAGATGCCGAACTTATTCAGTGTGTTGATCCTTTTCTTTTCCTATCTCACTCTAAAACCAAAATATCAAAACAGCAAAGCAGCAAAATTTAACTCATACATTAGCTAGGCTTGATTTAAATTGGTCTCTGAATTTGTGTGGCATAATAAATAAGGCCATTCTAAAGAATGTAACAATTACTGAACAGTACAAAACAGCATGGGGTTCTAATACTTTTCATCGTTTAACTGGAAAACACCAAAATGAAAAAGAAAATGCTACACAGCAGAGCTCCTATTCACAGACACTTACAAACCAACTTTACAAAACTGCAAAATATGATGCTATTTTGTTAATTTCTTTGGGTTGGATGTGCCTGCCCCACAGCACAGCATCAATTATAGAAGTAATTTCCTGAGCACAAATGCTAAGTTTTCTAAAAATCATTAAATCCACTAAAGTGCACCAAACAACAAACTTTGGCCTTTAAAAAAAAATGTACACTCTTATTTAAATCATTTGGGCTTTTTAGCTTTGTGCCCCGAGTCTGTGTGGCATGTGCCCCAATCCCAAAAAAAGGTCATTTAATCAGTGAACAGAAATTGTACAAAAACCCCCCTAACAAAACTTCACTAAAGTAGGCCTACCTTGTGCCATATTAACCCTACAATCTGGTAAAACTATCCTCGGAGAAACACAGACTTGCATTTAGCCCACTAGTTTATTAAAGTCTCATTTTGTGTTATCCATGGCAACAACCATAACCATGAAAGAGTCCAACTGAAAAGACGTTGGAATCCAGAGGTTATTTTGTCATTTTCACCAGCACGCCCCAGCTAAATTTCTGAGGGGTAGACCGTGCCAAAAAGTGTACCTTTTCCCCAAATGTTGACTGTGTTTGCCATATGTTTGGCAACGCAACATAGTGAAAACTTTTAACAACCAAATTCACATTTTTCATTAAAAATCCGTATCTTTTCTTGCCTTGCTGCCCTTGGAAAGCAGCAATGGTTTACAGCATACTATCACCAAAGTTGCATGGCTTGTTCCTTTAAGTGACACATGCAAATTTCCATCAGCAAATTACAAAATCCTCAAAGCAATAACAACTCTTTTTAAGAGGCGGCAATTTATGCAATTTGTGTACATAAATTGTTATTAAGGCATAATGTGAATGTTAATTGCTCAAAATTGTGTATTGCATCATAAACGAAGGGGTTTTGCTATCAGAATCAGAGGATCCCCTGATGTATAATTAAAGAGGCAGTGCGGAACACCGAATTTTCTTCTGCTGTCCATCGCATCACACAAAAAGGGTGTCTTACTTGCCTATTTCCTATTCTTCAATCAAATGGGCTCTATAGAAAACAATGCAAAATTGGATGGTCCGGTTACAACACTTACCACCACAGTGGGCAGATGAAAAATGGTTTCCGTTTCTCTAAAAAAACGTTTGTATGCATTTTTGCAACAAAGGCGTCTTCACCTTGACTCAGAACTAAAATTGAATGGTTTCCCACTATTTCCTGTCGTTTTCATCCACAGTACTAAAGGCTTGGCTTAATATTTGACAGTAAATTGAACTTCAAAGCTCTTATTGACTATTTGCGAAGAGATGTCAAAAAAGGTCTGAATCTTTAAAAAGTCTTTGTCTAAGATGGCTTGGGTGCAGATCACTCAGTTTTGCTTCGCCTTAATAGATCACTTGTGAGATTCAAATTGGATTAATATGGTTTGCAATTGTTTATAGTTCTGGCTCGGTAAGTCTATTTGAAAAAGCTTGAACCTGTTCAGAATCAAGGTCTTCGATTATGGTTGGTGCTTTTCGTACCTCTCCTATTCAAAGCTTATATGTCGAAGCTAATAACCTCCATTCATCTAAGTGGGAAAAATCTTAAGCTCTTCAATATGCTCTAAACTTAAAAGGTATGCTGATATCCCAACACATGAGGGGGAGGGGGAGTAACCTTTTCGCCTAATTTACCAACTTCTATAATAGTAAACCGAATGCGATTCATCTTTTGGAACTCCGGATAAAGAGGATTTTCCAGGGTGTCCTAATGCTGATAACATTGGTGCTTCATTTATTGTCCTATTAGTCCTCCTTGGACAAATGTTTAACTTGATATGTGACCTGAACTTTAATGTCAATATAAGAAGGGTCTAACCTTTAACTGATGATCTTGTTTTTTTTCAAGCGAAATAAATTTGAGATCTTAGACATAAATATCATACCATCAAGCTAGTTATACAGATGGGGTCTACTAAGGATTTTGGAAAGGGCTGCTGGTCCGCTGTTTTAAGTCGGTGTGATCAACGTCAGATTTAGGTTACCTGATAATGCTTCTATTTTTTCACTGCTGAATTGGAAGCACTTATAAGTTGGCTTTAGAATTAGCTGAAATTTCCCTGAGAGTCATTTCATTAATATTTATGTTCACTATCTAGTCTTATGGCTTTAAAGGCAAAGAATGTCGTCATCCCCTATATTGCTTAGCTTTGGAAGTATTTCCTTCAATTGTCTCAATGAATAAAAAAATGCATGGTGCGCCCACGCAGGCGGAGTGCCCATCTCTCTGTCATTGCGTTTGGGCCAGACTCACTCATATAATGTTCTGTGGGTTTTTCGCCACTCCTCCGCACAGCGAGTCTGTTTTTGCATTCCCAGCATTGCCCGTAACCCATTTATACTCCTGGGTGGAGAGAGGTAAGCGAGGCAAAGTGCCTTGCCCAAGTTCACAGCACATTGGCGACAGTGGGGCTCGAACACCACAACCTTATGCCTTATGAGGCGAGCCTGACCACTGCACCACTGTGCCCTAAATGAATAAATATCCTTGGTTTTAGCTTGGATTCCGAGTCACATTGGTATTCCAAGGCAATGAAAAGGATGTATGGATTGGCGAAAGAAGCCCTTAGTATGAATATAACAAACAATTGAGGATTCCTTTTTACAGATTTTTAATGCTTCAGTTAATGCTAAAAATGTAAATAGGTGGCAAATGCAGTGGGATTCATTTCCTAAAATAAAATGCCTGCTTTTCAACCAACTGTTGGAGTTGTTGGGAGTTCAGGTTTGATTGGACCAAGGGACGAGATTGTAATTGAGCCAAGCCGCGATGGTAAAATTGGTCTACGTATATGCCCATAGTTATTTGCTTAGAGGTGAGCCGGTCCAAGCTCGGTGTATTCCTTGTGCTTTTGCTCTTTCTTTTCTGTGAAACCCAATGATTAACTTGAGTGCGTTGAATTATGCGCATTCGTAGAAAATATTACAGGTCCCCAAATTTAAAAATATTAAATTTCAAGATATTAGCCTCTCAGGTGCTAAATTTCCTGAAGGAGGCCGATTTGTATAAATATTTTTTAACTTTTTTTAAAAAAGGTTGTGATTAGTATTTATTGTGATATTTTGATGTTTTTTAAACGTAATTACATAACGTAATGACACGATAGAAACACAATTGTGTTGAGTTGGTCGTTAAACTACTACTCTAAACTCACTCACTCACTGTGTGAACGTAACAAAAAAAAAACAATCGATTTATGGTTTAAAAATTTTTAAAATTTATGATTAGTCAGCCCGTTTCAATTTTTGACATGCGAACCTTTTTCCAAGACTAGCGAACCCCTTTTTTAATTTATGACTATGAACCCCTTTTTATTTATGACTGCGAACTTTTTTAATGATTAAAGAACCGTTACTATCACACCTATATGACTAGGCATTTTTTTTGACTCAGCCAGGGCTTGGGACATTAACCCGGATGCATGTAGTCTAGTAGGCCTATGCACTGCTGCGCCATTAGATTCTTGATCTTCCTTCCTCGATTCAGAGCAACGTAAGGGCGATATCAAGTGGCCGAAGCTTTAAATTACGAACTTTGAATAAAAGTGATGCCGTACAAGAAATGCCTGATTTTGTTGAAGTCACTGATTCATGGAAGCTAAATGCGCTATAGTAACATCATGCACCAGCTTAGGCTAGTACATTAGCCCTAGGTGTGAGCCTAGTATGCGCAGATGCATAACCTATACTAGTAGCAGCTACCTGGACGGCTCAGTGTGAAACACGGAGAAGGCAAACGCTATGTGAAATTCAGCAGCCGCAACGGAATAAACATGTCTGTTGAGGCTGAATTTGGCAACCTAAACAAAATAAACATGAGCATGCAGTTTATTATTGAGGGCTGCTAAATTCACTAGCGCTTTCGCTCCACGTTTTTACACTAAGCCACCTAGACTAGACATCAGCCCTAAATGTTAGCTTAGTATACACTGATACTACGAACTTACTAGCAGTTGCATAGCCTAGACTTCGGTTCAATAATTAGCCCTGGACGGTGGATGGGGTACGTTTAGTGACCTAGGTTGCACTGGCAACCCAAATGATTTGAGGTGAGGTTAACACGAGTTTCACTTTTTACTCACGCTATCACTGTGGGGCAATCCCAGCCATGGAAGAAGAGAAAAAGTGATTAAAGGGTCACTGTTACCATAGTTAATGCAAATAGACTTCAAAGATTGGACCCTGGCCATAGATTGGACTAGTCCTGTAGTAAACTATGATTGGGTGTGTATCCCACTCTGCCTTCTATAGGCCTATATAGCCTAGGACATGAAGTTCCAATGCGACAGGACTGAACCTACGTGAAGTTGAGCTAAAGTATGGGGCCTCATGTAAGACATTCAAGGCCAACACCGGGTAGCCAAAACTGGGCTTTTTGGTGATTTCCCCTTTTTGATATAAGAATGCCCTCGAAGTCAGTTATGAATTCCATCATCAGCAGTACATGCCGGGAGATTTCCGTATGACAAGGCAGTTTCCGTATCAACACGATAGCGCGGCCGTGTTCACCACTTTACAATGCCTGGCAGAATCGGCCACATCAAATTTTTGATTCCAGATTCTCTTTAAAAAATGCAGGCTACTGATGCACGAGTTTAACGTTTAGCACAATAGTAGCATGTAGTCTATAATTTTGAAGCCCAATTATCCAAAATGGCTTTTGAGATTGCGCGATTGTCTGTTCAAAATTGAAGACAAAATTTTTGGCACTTCTTTTTTTCGACACAGTTTTTCAACTGTACTACATGGTATAAAACTTTCTTCTCTTTTATTTCACAACAAACTCAACTTCGCCGGGTAACTAAATTTGCACACAGCTATAACAGTCTTTTTCTATGTTTCACCTTCTGCTTCGATCGTGCTTCAAACCAAATAATTGCATATTTTTCGGCTTAGCCAGAGAACTTTTTTTGCTTTTGTTTACGTTTTTCAAACGCACTTTTCCGGGATCTCAAAATTCCCGGTTCACATTTCCCGCATTGCGCTCTGCGTTTGCTCTAGGTTAAGTCAATCAGCCATTAATAGTGGTATCCTTCAATGTAACAATCACACACACCCCCAATTTTTATCCCCTGGCTTTTGACAAGCAGAAGGGGGATTAGCCTATCAGTCAATGCGTCGCGGCGTCCAAACCAATCTATGTGACGCAATAACATGAGGACCCATAAGGGTTATGGTGATGTTACTTGTTGGGTGGGATCGGACTGCCATGCCCTTCATCTGATTAGAGTATGGGTCGTTGGTATATGCTAATTAGTACCTAATTTGCATAATTAATGACTTAATTTGGGGTATTTTTACCCAAAAGGCTTGTGAAACAAACTATCTGAAGATAAGATCCATAAGTCCGATTTGATGAAAACTTGATGGAGGGTGGGAATCATGTACTCTCCGCGCTGATAGGTTTAAGGTGGTTGTCCCTGGTTTAAGGGGTTGTCCCTGGTAAGGGGGGTTTGTCCAGCTTAAAGGGGTTGTGGGTTTAAGGGGATTGTTGGTGGGTTTAAGAAGGTGGGTTTTTTGGGTTTAAGTGGGTTGTCCGGGTTGAAGGGGGTTGTCTGGACTTTAGGGGGATTGTTGGATTTTAAGTGGTTTGTTCGGGTTTAAGGGGGTTTCTGGGTTTAAAGGGGGAGAAAGGGGGGGGGGTTTGTCCTGGCTTAGTGGGTTGTTGTCTGGGCTTAATGGGGCTTGTTGGTGGTTTAAGGTGGGTGCACGAGTTTAAGGGGGGTTGTCCAGGTTTAAGGGGGGTTGTCCGGGTTTAAGGGGTTTGTCCAGCTTAAAAGGGGGTTGTTGGGTTTAAGTGGGATTGTTGGGGTTTAAGGTGGTTGTCTGGGTCTAAAGGGGGTTTCCGGGTTTAAGGGGTTTGTCTGGACTTAAGGGGGATTGTTTTTGGGGTTTAAGGTGGGTTGTCCGGTTTAAAGGGTTGTTCCGGGTTTAAGGGGGGTTGTCTGGGCATAAGGGGGCTGTTGTGGTTTAAGGTGGGGTGCAACGAGTTTAAGGGGGGTTGTCAGGTTTTAAAGGGGGGTTGTTGGGTTTACGGGGATTTTTGGGTTTAAGGGGGGTCTTGGGTTTTAAGAAGGGGTTTTGTGCACATAATACTCGTATGCATCACAGACGTGCACACTGCCGCCATGTGCGTATGCGCGGCATGTGCGTAGCATTGCCAACGGACGTTGCACATGGGGTTGGTCCGGGTTTAAGTGGGGTTGTCTGGGCTTAAGGGATTGTTGGGGTTTAAGTGGGTTGTTCCGGGTTAAATGAGGAAAGGGGTTTTCCGGGTTTAAGGGGGTTGTCTGGGCTTAAGGGGGCTTTGTTGGTGGTTTAAGGTGGGTTGCACGAGTTTTTGTTTTTTAAGGGGGGTTGCCCCAGGTTAAAGGGGGGTTTTTTGGGGTTAAGGGGATTTTTTTTTTGGGTTAAAAGTGGGGGTATTGCAGCTGATTACTAAAAATATGTACTTGCTCCCGCCAGGGGGGATTTAGCGGTTCGAGAACGTGTATTTTTCATTTTTTTTTGCACTTGTGTTGTAATTTTTGTAGTGAAAACCCCTTTAAGTGGCTAACATAACCTCTTTATTTGCAAGAAATGATTTTAATGCCTTGTTTTATTTATGCCTTGCCTTATGTTGGTCTAAAATAGTCCCGTAAATTGCATCTTCAAGACGCTTTTCAAAATACTTAGATGGTTTGTTTTTCACAATTGTCATTAATATAGGTGTTGAAGATGACCTAACACTATCCATTTAGGAAAAATGGGCAGTTTTGAATTTGGAAAACATGAACTGGTGTTGGCTTTAATTTGAATAATTTCCAATCAATAACATACGGTGTGTCAATTCAAAGGCAATGCACTAGCATTGTGCTTGCAGATCAGTGCCAAAAAGGCATGGCGGTGTAAGGAGTCTTACAGCCAGGTGGCACTGTATAGAAATAGGCACTGAAGTAGAGAATTTCCACCAGTTTTTTGGCCTAGAATTGTACCAAACTGACCTTTGGAATTGTTTTTTAAATATTAAAATAAGCAAATTTTTTATTTTTTGATTTTAATTTAATTGTGTCTAAATATTGTGGTATGCAAAAGTATTCTTTTAAAAATGGTTTTTTTGGCATTTTGAATATGGACAAAATGTATGGGATTAGAGTCAGCAGTGTCAGCAAATGCTGACAGGGCCCCCTAGAATATTGCTCTCCGGGCTCCCTCGGATGCAGATACGGAGTTGCTTCTTGGCTGCAGAGGGGCCACCTAAGAAGCTGCTGAACAGGGCCCTTTCCTAAATCTCTGCCAACTGATGGGCTAT
>JAMKCH010028160.1:0-33610 GCA_023653785.1 Ophioderma brevispina
TTGTAATTTGTTATTGGGTTACATTCACCTTTTAAGCCATCATTTACCCCTTTCTTCTATAGGGCACTTCCGCGAGTGAAACAATTTAATGTCAATGGAACGTAAATAAGGTGGTTTCAACTGTTTTGGCAAAGTGTTCTCACAAGGACGCCCACGGAGCGCACCCAGATAGACACATGGTCTTTCAGGACACTACCGTATCAATTTCCTCATAGTGATGGATTTTGCTTATCATTGGATGGAGGCGTAGTGGCTAACCTCACATCTTCACGGTAACGGACAAGACATCAAGATTTCAAAAAATATTCAGTTACACGAAAACTTACCCCCAAATCTTCCACGTGCGGGCGTAAAATCACTTAAATTCCTAAGTGTTCCGTGTCAAGCACACACGTTTCTGGCTCATTTCACTTGATTCACCAGGACACGCTGGGAGGCGTTTGTCGTCTTCGTACCAACCAAATCTGGGTCCAGACCAATTGCAGTGTTGAAGTCATTGTTGCAGTGAGACCATGGAAGCTCTTTGAAAAAGGAAAAAACCCCCATGTAATAAATGGCCCATGCTAAAATGACAGTATAGTAACAGTTCAACAATCCAACGGCAATGATGCTAGCGATACCAATTCCTGTATTTTGTTTAAAAACAAAAAAACAAATAATTGTGTACTTGGCATCATCAATTGTGTTTTTTTTTTCTTTTTTTTTTTTTTTGTTTTGATTGTTTGAAGTATGTTTGTTTGGATCGGTGAAAGTGTGGGCACAATTTGTCGAGCAACATTTCACACTCGATAGAGGAGGAGCAGAATATCATGGGGCCTTATTTTAAGGAGTTCGTTTACCTCCCACTACAGAATAAGGTTTCGACACCTTTGGTAGTAGTCTGGGCCTCGCACACCAATGTAGGTAGTAGTATCTAAGGATTGTGGTAGCTCTTTGTCAATAGGGGCCAATGTAAGTTTACACAGGGGTCAAAAACTTTGAAAATGCCCCAATCACGTTTAAATGTATGCCATTTGTCCATCTAATTTATAAGGATTCCAAAAAATGTATAGTTTGTACTCACCTACGACCATTGGTTTTGGAGTATAAGGTAAATGGCTAAAATGGTAAAAAAAGGTAAATCTCGATTTGTACAGGGTTCCACCATTAAAAAGCAATCTGATATATTTTAAATAATTGCACGTGATTGCCTGAGGTAAGAGGACCCATAAAAGGTATTAGTTTTGATTACGTTAAGTGCTTACTTCCGGAGATAAGGGTCAAAGAAGGTCAACACCAATTGGGTATGTTGACCTATGACTTATTTTGTCCCATAACATGGTAATATGCATTGCAGATGGTAGAAATTATTCCTTATGTGACTCATACGCTTAGATGAACAAATTCATCATTCAACACATTGAGCAACTTCCGATTTTGACCCTGTACAAAATAGAAATTGACCTTTTTTACCACGGGGGTTTGGTTTCGATAAAGGGAGGACCACGACGAACGAAAACAATAAAAATAATCAAAGCGGGGTCGAATAGACTGGTTACCAAAACGAGACCAATTTTTGCAACATACTTATGACTAGACGGACAATATGGCATAAATTTCACATGATTTGGGGCATTCATTTTTAAAAGTTTGACCCCTCTGTGTAAACTTAAAATGTCGGTCCCGATGGGGAAAAATATAAAACAATAAAAACAGTTGACAACCACAATTTGAAATACGCCTACCTAGCGTTGAAATAGAGGGTCCATTACTAACTACCAAAGGTGTCAAAACCTTTTCGGTTAGTGAGGGTCAACGCTGATGTTTGACCTGGGTCTAGCTCCTCACTCCGACAAACAAAACAAAATAGTTGAGGAACAGGTGAGTCATTGGAGTAATTCCGTTACCGTGGATTGACTTCATTTCTCAGTAGATTGTCTTCTATGATGTTATACTAGATTCAGTTGATAGTGGAATAGCCTCTACTTTTTTGTAGGTGGAGGTATGAATGAGGGATAGTATGTAAAAAACTTTAGTCCGTGTATGTGTGGTATGATGTGCGCTAACCCTGAGCGGTTGGGCGTTGGGCCATTCACAGTCCCTAATTCAATAGTCAAAGCATAAACCCTAAGAATACTCAGAAGAACCGCGCAAACCAATCCAGGAATAGTTTCCGTGAAAGCAGGTGAAAGCGGACTTTATGAATAGTGAGCTAAAGTTCTGAATTGTTACCAACACACAGGTGACTGAAGCCTTCTAAAATTTATGAATGTTGCTGTAGGCAATGTTTAAAAATCTTGGGTCGACACACTATGCATCACTAGGATAAAAGACAAAGTATTGACTGGACGAACAAGGATAACTTTATTGTAGTTGCGTCAGTTTTTTCAATCCGATATCTTTTGTATGCGAGGAAGAATCGAAGTTTTCTGCGGTATTAGTCCCATATTTTGAGTAATGGACGAAGTCCCCTTCCGCCCATCACTCAAACCATCAATGTGGAATCTACTATAATGGATTTTTTTTTTTGGGGGGAGGGGTTCATAATCTCAACATCACAAATCTGTTTGGGTTAAAATAGGTTTGATATATTAACCACATTGGTTCCAATAGCAACAGAAACACAAAAGTTGGGTAAAAATTGTACTCAACATAATTGTTATATAATTATATGCAATTATAAAAAAAATATTCCAGATAATTGTAAGGCCTAAATCTTTTGTTATAAACAAAACATACTGTCTGCCAGAGATACCAGAAAATTATGCAGACCGATTTCACGGTCGCTCGGTAACAACGACATTGTTTTTAACAACACAGGGTTTTGCCCAGCAATTTGCCAGTGCAGGGTAACAATTTATAACAAATGCTTGGATTGCTGTAAAAAAAGTAACCAAGGTGTCCGTCTTGTAACAAAGGTAAAATGCTTTGACAACCTACAACTACTTAATGGTTACGGAGTATAATAGAAAATGTCGTCAAAAGTCACAGTCACACAAACCAGTCAATCGAGGTAAATGACAAATATGGGGTCAAATTCATTGCCTTTATTTGGGCCCTGCACAATTTGAAATATGTGTAGACACAAGAGCGCAAATTTTGTTGCATTCTTTGAGGAAAGATGAATTTGAGTCCCATTTTAAAGAATCCAACGCAATCTTTAAAGAGTTGATTGACCTTTGACGGTTTGTAAGACTTTTAAGTTCTATATTTCTTAACATAACGGTCGACTGCAGATCCGTCGGAACGCACGTAATTGAATACGGAATAAAGGCCAATCTCGTTGTACATCATCCACGCGGCGCAATTCTATTTCCCATTGAAAATTGTGTTCCGATGGATCTGCAGTCGACTGTTATCTATCCAAAAAATAATTGTAAAATTAACGTCTGATATTTTCTTTGAACTGATAGAAGTTTTGGTTAGAATGGGTCTAAAAATTATGCAAGCAAAATTGCTTGCATTAAATTCATGTGAAATCATGATTCGATAATAAACTTTCAATTATGGAAATAAACTTCAAACGCCTGTTCCCCCCGTCCTCCCGCGCACTCACAAGCTGTAACGCGGGTATGGCTTTCAATGTTGGTTTTGGTTTGGCTTTGCTGATCCGTCGTAATCATTGCGAAAAGTTACTATTTTTTCCATGTCGGTATGCATAAGATCATATGTACTGACTATTTTTAGGGTTTCTCCAACTAAGATGGATCCAGAAACCTTTCAATGTAGGTCTAACTTTTTGCAAACGTAAAGTATTATTGTATACCCCCGATTTTTGTGAGATTTTTGTTTGATACATAAATAGATCAATAAGGGTTGAAACACGAACATTAAAAGTTAGAAGTTTGAACACTTGTCATGGTTAAAAATTACTACTTTTTTTTTTTTTTCCATGCGTCACTGTTCATGGTGAAACAGAACGCCAATGTTAAACGGTTGACACTAGTGTTCTTAATCTGAACACAAGCGTTCTCACAATAATTTAAACACGACCTGCATTGGGTGTTTAAAAAGGTATCACGGTTGGTTAACACAGCTTCAGTTGTGTTCTCGGCAATGAAAGCACGACATGCCTGAGAGCGCCGGTGAGTGTTCGTGCGGCATATTTTATGTATCTTCATGACATGCGAATGCAAACTTTCAAAATTTCATTTAAAAAAGTTATTACAAACACAACCGTAAATTTAAATCTTCCTACCCCTTTATTATATAATAGGCCTGAACCAAACTTCGATTTTCTAACTACTTTGGCAGGTTTTATTGATGTTTTTTAAGACCTTTTTAAGACCTTTGTTATTTAAGGGACCCTTTATAGGTTTTAAAACTGTTGGTACTCACTGCTTCTTCTAGTCTTGAAAAGTTGACAGTGCTCCCATCCAGAATATTTTTGATTCGACCATCTCTTTTCAGAGCTCAGATTAAATACTGGTTTCGATTAGACAAACATTATCCAGGCCGACCACATTGACGAGTGTCTCCGTTCTTTATTTCTTAGCGTTGAGAACTCATTGGCCTATTATTTCGTCAATACTTGTCCGACAACGCAATTCTTGCATTGTCAATTTCCATTATTACAATCTCGTCTTGACTTTTGCAATTCAACCTTTGGCTGGTATCACCCTCAGATCACTTGTTCGACTACAAAGAATTTCAGAATTCCGCTGCGCGTCTCATAACTAGAAAGCGCCATATGATCATATAACACCTATTCTCCAGGATCTTCACTGGCTCCCTACAATTCGCATTAAATTTAAACTGTGGTGTTTTAGTGTTTTCGCTATTTGAAGGGACCCTGCCCCTGGCCATCTTATCGTTCTTCGGTCCTGTGCACTTACCAACCGTCCCGATCACTCGTTTCCTTCCTTCTCTCAAAAAGGCTCCTCAAAAAAACTCCTCGTGTTGCTCTAAAATCTGCTGGTAGCGATATCCTTTCGTTTGCTGTCCCCATCAGTCCTCTGGACCCCTTCCCACCAAACACTGTCCGTAACTTATCCGCCTCCCGTATCATTCAAGAGCCAGTTTAAAGACTCATTTATTCCACAGGCAATTTCCCACCGCATAGTGTTTGTTTTTGTGAGTCATTCTGTTTTTTGTGTCTTTTTTGTGGCGCACTGAGATCTTCTGATGATTTGCGCGTTTAAGAACTCTGTATTATTATTATTATTATTATTATGTGTGGGCGGGTGTGCACTGTTAAAAAGTGTTCCTAATTTTTACAGACTTTACCTTCAAATTACGGAATAAACCCCGATTATTTAAATAATCTTCACAGTTTTGTTACTTATATACCTAACATAAAATACAATTTGGAACCAGAAAAATTTAAAATAAACAGTGGTTAGAAAATAATAATTACACAGTTTGAAAAGGATAGATATTTATACCTACCGTTTTTATATTTTCCGTAATTTACGATCTATTGTACTCTTAATGTCACTTTAAATGTAAGAATAATGACTATGAAAAATCGTTCTACCTATAAAATGGTGTTAAATACCGTCGTAGTAACGTCAGAAAAAAAAATGCTAAACCCTTTTTTTTCTCTTTTATTTTAAAAATAGTTAAAACTCTCGTTGAACTCGAATTCCTTCTTTTTTAATATAATTACTTTAGTTTCATTTGAAAAAAAATCGTCCACATATGACGTAATGTTTATTTTAAGCATCTGATATCTGTAAAGTCCCTGTAGTATATCTGGATAAGGTTAGGACTTGTTAATCTTAAGAGCCCCGGTTCGAATCTTTGTAAGGTAATTTAATAAGTTTACTCATGTGCAACGTTTGTGTGATGTCAGAGGCAATACTGAAATTTGGGGCATACGATTGTACAAACGTTTTAAGTGTTGTAAATTGTTTTTTTTTAAAAAAAACAATTTTTTTTTTGGGGGGTTTTTTTTTTTTTTTTTGTGGTTTGGGGGGTTTTTTTTTAAGCAGAAATTTTGTTTAAAAAAGTCCAAAAACAGACATAACTTTTAAGCTGAATTTCACGCTGCCGTATTTTGCTTTTCCTCCTGCAATGGTCTCGTCAGTATTTTTTTCGGGAGCCCCAGTATTTAAAACGTTCTGCAGTCTGCAAACTTTTTGTGATTACCCCAGCTTGCCGTTCAAAATACTGGTTTTTTAAAGAAAAAAAAAAAAAAAAAAAAAAAAAAAAAAGTCACACAGTGGTGGGGGGGGGCGCCAGATTCGTCTTTTTTTGGCACGTCCCATAGGTTTATGCACGTACACACGAAAACTTGACAATATTTCTAAAGTCGGAAATGTAGTTTCTATCAATATTTTCCACTCAAAATCCGTTGAGTTGAAGACTCAACTCCATGTAAGTAATTTTTGGTAGTTTAATAACGGTACAAACCGGATCCATTTTGAACGAGTCGCACTTGACCTCATGTTCCATCGCAGGGTCATCGCTGTTCTTAGCTGCAGACTGGGCTGCGGACCATGTCCAGGGTAGTCCTATGCACGGAGCTATGCACCAGCCACCGTGTATGAATCGGTGACTTGTAATGGACATCACCTCAGTCCAGCATCTTTAAATAAGATTTATGATAGTTTTGCAACACAATTGTGCACCACCAACTAAAAGCAAGCAATTTAAGATCGCCTCGTCTCCCGACGGGAATTCCTCACTGGCCACTCACATATCTATTTATACCTCGCACGTGATCTTTCAACAACTTTCGGTCACGTTCAGGCTCGTCCAATGACTCGTTCGGCAGTTTGCGCTATGAATGAAGCTTGGCCGCCACCGACTGAGAGCACACATTTGAAAAAATAGTGGCGCCCCTCAAGATTTCAAAATCGATATTTTTGCCATAGTTGTAGCTTTTATATACAAAAATGATTCAGACCAAATAGCTGCCTCCTGATGTAAACAGGAACGATTTTGTATTCTATTACTTTGCGGCCCATTATTGAAAATGCAGCATTCTGATTGGTCAGTTCACACTGCCCATTATTATTGCAATAATGGGTCGCCAAGCATTTTCCTTATTAAATCAAGCTGTTTTATGTAATTTGAATATAAATAAAGGGTTTGCAGTGTTCAGTTTATTGGGCTCAACTGTATCCTCGGCCAGAACAACTTCAAATAATAAGCTCTCTGCTGCGCCTCGCCCATTATTCTTTTTTCTCCGCCTCGGACACATTCTTCCCCAGAAATGATACTGCAGCACCCTTTATTTCTTAAATTTAACGTCGTCCAGCGACGGACGAAATTCAGCCAGACGACGAAATGGCGTTTTTAACACAAGAACAGCACGCCGTATGCGTGTTTCCCCTCCCTCCTTCCCACGCTATGCACACTGTTTACCGGTCTATATAACCTTGTGGTTTTAATATACCAGTGAGTACGAGTCAAAAATATTCATGTATTTACACATATGTTGATTAAAGTTATGGAAACTTTAAAAGTTGGCTCAATTACCTGGATATCTTTATCCTCATATTAATGGTCCCCCTATCTGTTTTTTGGAGTCTGGTTTATTTTTTATGTGTAAATATATCCTGTTCTTTAATGGCCTAGACTAATCATTTGAGAGCAAATTGAAGAAATTTCATATTTTGGTGAAAAATGTGCCAGTGCCTGCCGCTTTAAAGAAGTTTAGTTTTAACAGGTGGGTTGTGACCGACCTTTTTGTCTTAGACAATACCTTTCCATGCCCTGGTACACGGAGTTCCCACATGTAATAACCACACCCTCAGACCTACACGGTGCTGTGCTGTCCCGCAGTCCCAGCTTCCCAAGGTAAGCAGGAATTCCACCAAACAACAAAGGCACGTGAAATAGGGGATAAGAAACGCACCTAAATATTAGGAAAAGATAATTGAGCATAACATTAACGGATAAATGTGGGGTAGATTGGAGAGTAAATATACATCGATAAGAGGGAGAGGGAGAACGAGAGAGAGAGAGAGAGAGAAGAGACAGCGGGAGGGTAAATAATCATAGAAAGAGTGGGCGGGGGTCCCAATAGTCTACCCAGTTAATTATTAGGCTTACCCATTAGATTTATGTTCCTACCCAATGGCCCACAATACCCACCCAGTATTATTTGTGCCAAATCCAGGTATATTTACTGGTGCAACATACTATTAAGAATTGCACAGTGGGTCGTTGGTATATTTTAAAGGTCATGGATGAATAATGAGAATTGTACAAACAACAAAAGAATGACCATTTATTCTAACGATAACGGAATGAAGCGTGAAACGAATGTTAACGTGAAGAGTCAACTGAATCGACGCTGCCCTATTGGTTCCCATTGCGCTTTCCCGTACTATTAGTATAACTCTGCCTGCCGCCGGACAATAATTACTTTTACAAACCGGTCCTGTAAGTTGAAGTTCGTAATCTTGGTGTAACGGGCTGTTGTTAAATGTTTATGATCTATTTGATTGAATAAACTACCGCACCATGTTCACCTTGCTGAACATCCATAACAGGATTTGTACGCTATGGAATCTGGAAATCCTTTTAACAACGTTTAGTTTACTGAAATAGCTTTGTCACTTACTCTGATACCAGAAAGACCCCAGCTCAGACTGTAAATAAATAAAAAAAATGAAATACTAACACTTTCATTCACGAGGTATTTTCTGAAATGAAGATGAACAGGGGACGCTTATTTCTTGGAAATTGGGGCAAATTGGTCCAAAGTCCAGGTTTGAAGTGTCCCGGGGCACCACCTACCTATAAAAAATGAAATGGATCATATGTACAGGTAGAACCTTAGAAGCGAGCGCTCAGATACCCTTTCATTCTGTCATATTGGCCAAAATGCACGCAAGAATCCATACATTACCGTTTTGGAAATCCTAAATGCCCAAATATCCATGCATATGCTGTTGCCGGCCCCCTGGTTATGTCGTAATTTTATTACGACGGCCGTCAGCCGTCTGTTTCTGTTTTTGATGCGTTCTTCTTCTTACTATGGCCCGTGAAACGGGGGATAGTATTCTGCTTATGCTGTTAAGTCTTATCCTTTCTTCTTCTTCTTCCGAACCAAATCGCTTTTTTTCGCCTTCTTCTGCCACACGACTGGGCCGATTTTATATCAAAATCGGTCAGAAGCACCACTGACCCAATCACATCATGGTTTACAATATTTGAAACCTTTGACCTCATCGTAGGGGTCATAGAGTCAAAAACAAAAATCTTTGGAGAGCTACTTCGTTTTTTTTTTTCTACAGATAAGGTGCACTACTGGCTGAAAATCCTGCATGAGCACGTCTTTGGTCAGTGTAGACAGCTTGTACACGAATTAATATCGGCACTCATTAACCTTCAAAATGGCGGTCATTATCTAATTAATCTGCAAAATGCTATAATCTCAAAATCGATAACACTTGGATAGGTTGATGTCTGTGCAAACGTTGCGGATAAAGTCGATACGAATCATGTGACAGAATATTGGCCCCAGTGTCAACGTGTAAGATAGCAAATGAGCTAATTAATATGCAAAAAACCTTATAACTCATAAACCAAAGTAGATATTTATGTCAAAATGTGTTTCAATCAAGAACCACTTGGGAAAGCTCTCTTTCTATGTAGACCAAACAAAATAGGGGTCAACGGTCAAAATGTGGTCATCTAGGGGTCAAATATCAAAAAAGCTTTAATTGTACCTACATAAGCTGCCATCTTGTAGGATCAATGAAAAAGTGAAAAAAGTGTCCACAGTAACACCGCTCTAAGAGCCATCGTTCAGGTCAAAGGGTCAAAACAACAACAACTCGACATGTGCATACTTCATCATACGTAACGGGCATAGTCCCCTGGATTGTCTATTTACTTGCCCGTGAAACGGGGATCGTATTCTGCTTATGCTGTTAAGTCTTCTCCTTCTTCCCTTCTTCCTCCAAATCATCGCTTTTTTTCGTCCTCCTTCTGCCCTTCTTCTTTTGGTCAAACGCTGGGCCGATATTGACCAAAATCGGTCAAAGAACACTGACCCAAGCTACTGCAGGGGTGTATATAGTGTGACCTTTGACCCTCTCGTATGGGTCATATAGGGTCAAAACTAAAAATCTTTGGAAGCCACTTCTTCTACAGATAACGTGCACTACTGCTGAAAACTCTGCATGAGCATCGTCTTTGGTCAGTGTTACAATTTTACAACAGAATTAATAATCGGAACTCATTAACATTCAAAATGGCGGCATTATTAATTAATAAATGCAAAAATGCTATATCTCAAATACGATAAGACTTGGATAAGTGATGTCTGTGCAAAAGTTACGGATATGGTCGAGACGAATCATGTTGACAGATATTGGCCCCATGTGTCACGTGTAAAATATTCAAATGAGCTAATTAAAATATGCAAAAACGCTATAATCATCAACCAACGTAGATATTTATTGTCAATGTGGTTCACAACAAGAACCACTGGGGAAAACTCTATTTCTTATGTGCACAATATGGGGCAAAGGTCAAAATGGTGTCATCTCGGGTCAAAAATAAAAGAATCTTAATTGCCCTACATCTGCTATGGCCATCTTGTAGGCATCAATGACAAGTGAAAAGTGTCCACATTAACCCCGCTCTAAGAGCCATCGTTCAGGGTCAAATGTCAACATAAATGGATCTAACTATTATATTGCCATCCGTGTAGGCCTCGCTGCAAAATTAAAAGATCAATGGTCAACAACAACAACTCGACAGGTGCACTAGACTTCATCATAGCGTAACGGGCCAAGTCCTCCTGAGTTGTCTCGTTCTCTTCTCCTTCTTCTTTCGACCATCGATTGTCGCCTTCTCCTGCCTTCTTCTGCCAAACGGCTTGTCCGATATTGACGCACAATCGGTCAGAATACCACTGACCCAAGTACATCAGGGGTGTACATAGTTTGACCTTTGACCTCTGTAGTGTCAATCGATTTCAAAACTAAAATCTTTTGAAGCCTACTCTTCTACAGATAACTTGCACTACTGCTGAAAATTCCGCATTAGCATCGTCTTTGGTCAGTGTATACAGCTTGTACACCCAAGAAATTTAAAAAAAATAATTCGGAAGTCATTAACTTCAAAATGGCGGCATTATCTAATTAATATGCAAAATTCTATTTCTCAAAATCGATACAATTGGATAGGTGAGGTCTGTGCAAAAGTTGCGGATATGTCGAGACGAAGACTCATGTGACAGAATATTGCCCCAGGGGTCACGTGTAGATATGCAAATGGAGCTATTAATATGCAAAACTCTATAAACTAACTCAACTCATCACCAAAGTAGATATTTATGTCATGGTGTTCACAAGACCACTGGGAAAAGCTCTATTTCCTTATGTGCACAATATGATGGTCAAATGTCAACTTGGGGTCATCTAGGGTTCAAATATAAAAGAAGCTTAATAGACCTAAATAGCTATGTCCTCTTGTAGGCATCAATGAAAGTGAAAAAGTTTCCACAGTAAACCCCCCGCTCAAGGCCATCGTTAAGGGTCAAAGGTCAATATACTTCATCACCGATCTACGTAACGGGCATAGTCCCCTGGAGTTGGCTAGTCTTTTTCTCTTTCTTCTGCTTCTTCTTGTCTATCCACACTTCAACTGCTTCTAGCTCATTCATCGTTTGACGTATTCCGACTAGACTTACATCAATGACCGCTGACTTGGAACATTTACGTCACATGACATTGACGGCGCCTGTCCATGACCTTCTGACCTGGTCAGGCAGAGCGTCAAATATGTAAATTTTAATTGTCAAAATTATCGTTCTTTTAGCAGGATACGCCGATATCGAACAAACTTCTTCACATGAGCCACTGACCCTTGCCTCATATAGGGTGTTCAGGTATAAGGATTCAAAGTCATTAAGGGGGTTCATTTGCCGTTTGAAAGCCAAAATTGTGAAAAATATCAAAAAATCGCTGTCCTTACAAATTACGTAACAGAGTGACGTCATTAGAGCATCATGTATTGTTACTAGGCAGGTTTTTTGGGTTGTCCACAGTTTCAGGATCAATAGGTCATTAAGGGGGTCACTTCCCGTCAAAACCAAAAAATCTTCCAAAATATTCTAAATTTATCTTAATCTCAAAAACTAAACATAGTACAGTGACTTAACTTCAGATATGGCGGTCATGTTACCTGTGTATGCAAACAACAAACACAAAACAAACAAAAACAATCATGATCAGGAAATTGCAAGAAAACTTCTGGTAAGACAGTGTAAGATATTGACGGAGAGGTGGTGTAATGTATTTTTTTGTTATTGTGTAGATGTAGGGATTAGGACATGCAGAACAATAATAAAGATGAGTGTCTTTTTTGCTTTGTTTCTTGTCCGCAGTTTCCCTTTAAGGTCAGTCCCTCCGGTTTTAAAGGTAACATACAATGTCAAGAATTTTTTTATCTCCAGAACTAAGCATAGTAGAAGAATTGTTTATTTGCAATCGGACAAGGCATCAATTTGTTGAGTACACGAGGTTTTTTTTTATACCGTGATCAAAGTCATTAGTGGTCAAAACTGGTCAAATTTGCCAAAATGTAAAAATAATACCAAATTGGATTTATCCTCAGCCTATCGGACAGATAAGCCCGTTATACTACAGTGATTAACATTAATGTAAAGAATAGGTGTATGTTTCTCGACCCGCAAAGGTCAAGTTCAAGGTCAAAGGTCAAAATTTAAAACCAATCTCGATTGAACTGAAATTTGACAGGAATAGTCCTCGGGATATCGAAATACAGAAAACTTACAGTTGAGACTCGTGACCCTATGCCTTTACCTCAGGGTCACGTTATATCGGTTCAAAGGTCAAATCCATGACATGCTTGTGATTGAGTTTGAAACTCAATAATATGATCCTTGTAATAGTTGTTAACACGTAAAAATCCTTTTGAACATTTGGACATATTGGTAAGTTACAGGGTCAAAGGTCAGTCACCTCAAGTGTTCTTAATGGGATCACCATCCTTCCCATACGGCCGGCTGTAAATTAGATCGGTCCTCAGGTCTATTCTTTTACGTTCCTAGTCGAATGTATGACATTCGTGGTCAAAAATTTTGTTTTGCCGTAATCCACCATCCCTGACAACATATAAAACAAATCAGAATTTTCGTCAAGATCGGGGGGGGGTGGGGGGAGGTCGGATTTATTTGGCAATCCCTCGGAAAATTAGCACTCATTAATTCCAGTAAACATGTATATAGATTTCCTATTGTGTTAAAGCTCATGATACGGTCATTTTTCTGTCATTCCTGTGCGAAAACTGTTTAGCTCTCTGGGCAAAAGGCGACAACGACACCCAAAAACGAATCTTATACGTTAAACTTCACGAAAAAATGCAATCACCTATGACAACAATCAAGGTCTTGACGGAAATTTTAGCAAAATGTGGTGCTATATGAGCCAGATCTGTCAATACGTCGGGTATACGTTGTGTTGCAGGAGCGGCCGGATCTCGTGTGCTTTGTATACTTCGTGCTCGACGCTCGTGAGTCAATAGCGGGTAACTGGTAGACCCATATACAGGAATGAACTATACTGTGAATAATAACGTTCTCAGCAGTCTGGGGATTTTCCTCTTCTCCAAATTCTTCTACGAACGAAAATTTCTCAGAACAAATTGCTTTAAATAATGTCTTCTTGCCGTATGGTAAAAATTGAATGAATTCATCCAGCGGTTTTGGGCGGGATCAATCAATCATATTAATGCCGATTTAGGTTTTTTTCCCATGGAGCTCCACAGGAGCCTGTCAACCTCCAAATCCCACTCTATGGCACCGTCTAAAATTAGGATTTCTTGGGCCGCCATCCCCTGAAGAAATTATTGTTACATTTTATTTCAACCTATTTATATTTATCGTATTGTTTATGATTCCAACATAAATTTGAAAACCTTGCACAACATTATCTAGGTTTTAATGTTAGAAAAAAAAGTCATACAAAAATAAATTTGCGAGAAAACAAAAATCCACGTATGGAGAATTTAAAAAATCCTTGTTGAATTCGATACAAATTAAATTACAATATTTTTGTCCGTACCCGTCGATTTTTATCTCCGTAGTAGTTAATGGTAAGAACGAACAGGGGGAAATCAAATAAGGGTCGGTATTTTTTAACCTGTCACACTAGAGATTTTCATAGCTTTCAATACGTGGTATACCGTTAGTCTATAAGAGCTTCGCTTCGCGCTCGCTTATGAGTGTAAGTCGGGCATTTCCAACCCCAGGGGGGGCATTCGTTGTACAGGGACTGCAAAATAGTCCGGGTTATTTTTCAAAATTAAAGGTTGAAGCATGAATACGTTTATCCTGACTGTTATCTTGTGGTTTATATCTCTCTAATACGAGAGGGTTCCTTTGATCTCAATTACTTACACTAACACATTAAGTACTAACATCCTAGCTCGCTAAGCGTGGTTGTCTTAATTTATAAAAGTTAAAGACTACTCTTGTTTTTGTTATTGTAGCCTTGTCTTGAACTTTGGCTGGACTTTGGTAGCAAAATAATTATGACACTCACTGAAAATTTCATTATGCCATCTCTTTTGAAATTTAGTGCGTGTGGGGGGTGTTATACCTTTGAATACGAGTAACTCTTAACGTACAGTACTTAATTGCCCTGCATTGGTTATTTCGATAAAGCACATGAGATATCTATAGTTGACATTAGTAGAATGTTCAAGATTATTTTGGGTTTATTATGAGTACTTATTAGGGTTCGGTTCGTGTTAGTGTGAGATAGGCAAGTGCAGCAGAAACGGGGCCTAATTGAGACCAGGGTCACCTATATAATTGGCGTGTTCATTTTTTTTTTCCTCATATGCTATAAAATCATATTTTAATCGTTCGAAATTTTCATTAAAAATTTTATTTTTTCATGGCATTTTGGCATAAATATTGTTAGGTAATGTGCTTAAGGCAGGCCAAGTGTTATTTTCATGATTCATTGGTCCATATACCTGAGCCAATATACCTGGACAGGGTTTGTGTATACATACAAGTAGAATATCCTTTGCTTTTACCTGAATCAAGTGTGTGTAACAGACAGGACCCAACTGAAACGTAGGTGTCCTAACTTATCATAAAGGTTTTGTTGCACAGCATCCATCAAACTCCCGCTGGTGCATTGGGATTACAAACCACATCAGGTCAGCACTGCTGCCATTCAATCAATACGACGGCATTTACTTCGCATTTTCCCAAGAAAAATCGATGATCCGTGCCGAAATTTTTTGTCTACATGGTCTCCTTTTATACCACCCGAAACCGTCACCAAAAACGTCTAACCGGTTGGACATATTTTTTTTTTAAAACCTTAAAAGATAACCCGAAATCCAATTTCCCACAGACGCCTACTAAAGTCTGTTGCAGAGACTCTTATTTGAACAATGACACTCATAACAACAGCGGGATGTTGTCGGCTGCTGTGGGTTTGTTGTAGGAATTATAAAAATTAAAGTTTAAACATGCAGTTGATTATTTCCCTTACTTTAATATTAAAACTTAAAAAAATGATATTTTGGAAATTATTTTGCAAAATATCCAAGTTCTTAAAAACTGTTATAATCAGTAATGAGAGGTCTGAAGTTCTCTTCTCTTTAGTTTTCTTAAAGAGACACGAGGACATTTCATTTCAAACCCATTTTTTTTTGTATATTTGGAATGCTTAACAATATATTAGATCACATCTGAAGTGAATAAGCCGAATATGCCGTCTCTATGTATGGTAGTAAAATGATGATTTTGTATTTTTCTGTTCTGCACGACAGAAAATTAGAGCATGCTTTTATATCCCTTAAATCTATAAATGTCTTTTTTGCCACTTTTCCAAAATCACGGAGCGGACCGCTGCCTTGTTGTTTAGTGGAAAATTGCTCCTGGATCTAACAAGACAAATAACGCTACCTCGCTTTTTGCGGTGATGGTCAGGTTGGTAGTCATTTTCCTCTAGGGACGTGAGGGATACAGGGATGATTACGATAGCAGGCAAATTCAAAACATAGTTTTTGGATTTACTTTTTTGTTGGTCCAATAAACCTTCGAAACGTTCTCGGTAGGTGTACTACATTCGATCAAGTGCAATATCCTCAAAAATCTTTTGCAGTCACTTTAAATAGGTGATTACAGATACTCTGCAAACCATTCCCAGGGTAACCCCTTAAAAGCATTAACGCGTTTTACATTTATTCCTAATGTTACTGATACGCCAGCTGTCAAGAACATGCCCTTGAGAGGCGCCCATTGAAAACGTTTGCATAACAGCTCCGTATTTTTGCACCTGGGTGGAGAGAGAGATTCAAGCAAGGTAAAAGCAAGGGGGTGAAACGCATTCAAAACCAGTCGTCCGTGCTGGGCGCTGACATTTTGAATATTGCACGGAATAATTATTAGTTTGGGTGCTTGTATACACACATAATGTCAATTCGATACAAACAATCCGCCAAAATATCAGTTGTTGGATGTTGGGTGCTATTGGGTGGTTAAATTTTGTCCTACCCATGGCCACTCAACGAATGAAATGACACATCAGTCGTCTTGATTTAAATAAACCGCCTCAATGAATACATCTTTTCACCTAAGCGCGCATTGCATTATGAGAAAAAAGAGTATCTGCGCACAATGATCCAGGTACACTATTATTACACCTGGCCACCTCTAACACATACATTCATTTGTATCACTACCGATTAGTGCATATGCAAAGCGGCACCCACAGTATGTGGAAGAAGCGGAGACAGCCATTGCTTTCTATTGTTGGTACTTCTAGGTTTTCTTTGTGGTCGGCAAAACATGCGAGACGGTGAATTTCTAAAGATTACGTAACGTTTTGCCTCTCTATCTATATAGAACCTCTTTGGGTAAAAGTGCCTTGCCCAAGTGCGCAAAAGATATCAATTACCACCTGTTTAAAGCGGCATTTTGTGATCCGTAACCTCGTTCCCCTCGAATAACTTTTAAAAAGTTGAGATTTTTTATACCACTTGAATCGTTAGCATTGGTAATACATGTGTGCCTAGTCTTGCAAATTCGATCTTAGCTGTAAGGAATTTGCAATTTTGTAGTTTCTATCCGTAAATAGATAGAAATTCAAGCACAACCATTTGATGAAAACATTTCCTCATAAAATCAAACCGCAAGATCGCAAACAACCGTAATTTTGCAATTTAGTTTTCCTCAAGGATATCTAGTGAACTCTAAAATAAAACAGAAATGTTCCACGAAATTGACAGTTAACATTTATGAAATGGAAATATTGTGGCATGAGAAATGCATTTAGTTTTTTTTTCTTTCAAACAAAACTCACCTCCACCGTTTTTATAGCAAAGATATGGAAATCTCCAAACGTTTCCCAATCCAACGGAGAATCCAACCAAGGATAGAATAAAATCCAATCTTCCAGACCAATGTCCTCGATCCTTCAGAGATTTCTGAATCGAAGCCATTGCCTTCAAGTATGGTTTAGGTAGATCAGTGCAATATTGATTTGTTTGATTAATTGTAATATCGTAAAATTTGAGAACTAATCAAATTACCGAAGTATCAGATCACATTAATATTGCAAATGCCGCCGTCTTGTGTATACCAACTTCAGCAGAAACCGGTGAATATCATGCACACCGACACACGCATTAGGCAATATATTTTAATACAGCTTTCAATACAGCAGCTGCATGAATTATCATGTAGATTTACGGCGGTCCGGTAAGTATTTCCCACGGTGTAGTCTGTGTCACAGACTGCACAAGATATTATCTAACTTGATACTGCGTGAGAGACTAACGTTATCAGTCCGTCATAGAGAATGTGTGTAAATGAAACTAAATCTCAAATATCTCCGGAAAACGAAGGGGTTCTATGGATGTTTTTGCATCAGAGGGTCCGTTACTATGTTTGGTTTTGAATATGTATCGTAATTGGCTCTGAACCTATAGAACCTAGCGAGAAAATTGAACGTTTTTGTCGGGTACTTCGGTGCTCGCAGACACGTAAAAGCGAACACGCAATCGCTACGGCCGCATTCATTTTTTCCACAATGCATTTCGATATTTTGCATTTATGAAATGGAAAAAATATGTGGGCATGAGAAATGCATTAGTTTTTTTTTCGTTAAAACAAAACTCACCTCCACCGTTTTTATAGCAAAGATTATGGAAATCTCCAAACGGTTCGCCCAATCCAACGGAGAATCCAACCAAGTATAGGAATAAAATTCCAATCTTCAAGTCCAATGTCCTCGATCCTTCAGAGATTTATGAATCGAAGCCATTGCCTTCAAGTATGGTTTAGGTAGATCAGTGCAATATGATTTGTTTGATTAATTGTAATATCGTTAAAATTGAGAACTAATCAAATTACCGAAGTATCAGATCACATTTATATTGCAAATGCCGTCGTCTTGTGTTACCAAAGTCAGCACGAACGGTGGAATATCGTGCACACCGACAACACGCAAGGCAATATATGTTAATACAGCTGTCAATACAGCAGCTTGCAAATAAGTCCGTCATTAGAGATGTGTATGCTAATGAACTAAATCTCAAATATCTCCGGAAAACGAAGGGGGGGTTTATGGATTGTTTTTGCATCAGCGGGTCCGTTACTATGTTTGGTTTTGATATGTATCGTAATGGCTAATAACCTATAGAACCTAGCGAGAAAATTGAAAGTTTTTGCGGGTACTTCGGTGCTCGCAGAAAACGTGAAAAGTGAACACGCAATGCTACGGCCGCATCATTTGTTCCACAACATGCAGTGCGATATTTTTCAGTCTTGAGAAATGGTTTCAATTTACGCCAGCTTTTTTTTTTCAATTTTAGAAAAGATTATCAGTTACTTACGGACCCGTAATGTAGGATTGCTGATGCGGAACTCTACGTATATTCCTGTTTATAAAATTGACAAAAAAAAAAAAAAAAAAAAAAAAAAAATTGGCGCAGCGTTTGAAAATTGTCAAGATGGAATATACCCAAAGGCATTGTGGGGAAAAAAGGGATGCGGCCTCGTCAGAGCGATTGCGCTGTTAACTTTCGTGTCTGCGAGCACCGAAGTATCCGACAAAAACGTTCAATTTTCTCGCTAGGTTCTATAGGTCTAACAGGCAAGCCAGACCTTATCAAAACTCCATTATTTTTCATAACGATGTGTTTTGAATTCTTTATCTTACATATACGTCGTGACAAGAACGAAAATCGATTTTATATAATTCAGTAAAATTGAGAATATATTTAAAAAAAAATATTTTGAAGCAGCGTTAGGTTTTTTCTTAATTAAAAACACCAATGAGGCTGTTATGTTCACTTGTGCAGAGTCTAACACCAAGATCAAGTCGACTAATAGGTTTACTCTTCTGGAGAGATAATCTTATTGTCGAGGAAAGCCTGATCTGATTTAGAAATGGTTTCCTCTGTTGAGAAGATTTCCTATTTAATTGGTTTTTAAGCCGTGTCTTATGGTTATTTAGTAGGCAGGCTTGGATATTAAGTAGGTCTTCAGTTCAAATAACCCTATAACAAGTATATCTGACCCCGGATTCTGACACCACGAATTAAAGATCTTGATACAGAGTTATCCGTGGTGCACTACCGAATACTTGTTACGCAGGATGGTGCTTCTTAAAAGTAGTTTTACCTAAGAAGATATCCTATCTTAGGCAATTCTTAAATAGGCTATGTTTACGGGCGATCATTAGCACTCTTGGTGTATAAAGAAAACAATTAAGGGATTTAAAAAATAAACTTGAGGAGAAACGTTTCGTATAAAAAGAGAAGGAAATTCTGCCTTTAAGTGTCATTTTTTTAAAGTAAAAGCAACGTGTTTAAATGTCTTTTTATAAAGATTTCCATGACTTTGAATCACTATCTGGATGATTCGTTGTCGATATAAATGTATTATCTAACCAGCAGATGGTAATCCAACAATCCAATAAGCTTTTGTATGAGTCACCTGTTCTTTCATCCTTGTTATTTCAACATAAAGGGGCAAATGTTTTCGATGGTCCTTATAAAAAGTGAGAAGACATTTGCATAACTTAGAGTTACTACTTTGGCTGAATCGTATATCGACAGATAAGTGACAAGTAGATGGCACATTCTGTGTTCACAATTAGCTTTTATATTGAGGTTCTTTCACTATTGTTTATTTCTTTCTTTGTACCACCTGAGGCCGAGGTGTTTCTAGAAGTTTCCTTGTTCAGTTGTCCTTTATGAGGGTTCGTCGAGTGCCAATTTGTGTAAACACGTATTTCACTACGGATAAATCGCAATTCATTCATAGTGCGCAGTCACACTCCATACGAAAAACGTTTTACACAATTTGGCATTCGCCAGTGGTGTTAGTGTTTAATATGAATATCCATCAGACCGTTATTTTTCTCCGGAAGTGTCCAGAGACCACTTCGAAAAATAACGGTGTGATGAATATATCGGTTTTAAATAAGCGGTCTCTGACCGCTTTCGTAACTATAATGGACAGTTTGACCCCAAAAGGAGCAAAGAATAATTGATATGATGAAAAGGAAAAGGGCTAGCGTATATAAATCGGATAGTGAGACAGGGAGACAGAAAAGTTAAATGGACACAATGGCATAGACAAATAATCACACATAATGAAAGGACCTTACTGAAAATCATTCCACAAATTTGAAAACAATTGTGAATTCTGGATGTTTACTGTGGATGTTTACATCTGTAAAAATAGTACAAAACGCAGAGGTTACACAGGCACATCCTGCCACGCAAAATCAAGGTGGCAGGATTTACAGTGTTTCTATAGTTGGAGTAAATAATTTCTTGGCCAAGTTAACATAGGTACGCCCGCTTCCCCACCATAACGGCGCACCACTGGGTGCACGTAGTCGCAGTTCACGCGACAAGCAACGCGCGCGAATGCCATGGCCAACAAATTTTACTCAAACTATAGTATGTTTTTGACACAATAAAAACACATTCTTAACCCTTGAGATTGTTTACGCAGCTTCATTGGTTCCTAGCCGTGCGATTATTATTAGTTATCCCCTGTTTTTTTTTAAAATCCAGCTAAATACGTAAAATATCAATGGTTTTGGTTTAATACCACATAAGGCCAATATGTTTCTTTATTGCATAAGAACAAACATGGGATAACGAATTTTTGTCATTCAGTAGACACAAATTTAACCCACAAATATTATTAAAACAAACTGAGCCTCATTTTAATTCATTAATTTACATTCTTAGGCCCTAGCCTAATGCTCAACTGTTTACCCCTGCCTTTCTACTTAGTTCTTATGGAAGGCAGGAGAGCACCGCGAATACGCTTGCAGTTGCCCGCACCGTATCGCATGGCGATTACACAGATACTGGATTACGCTCCCCCCTACGGCTAACGCTGGAGCAAAAGCTAGCGCATGCGCGAACCCGGAAATTTCGAGATCCGGAGTGGATGTTTTGAGACGTCAACAAAGCAATGAAGCTCAACTGGCTAGCCGGACACAAAATATCACAAATTATTATGTTTGAAGCAAGATCGAACTGAGATGAAGGTGAATGAAAATGTGAAAATATGAAAATACATGTTTATAGTGGGTGCAAATTTAGTTACACCGGCGCACTTGTTGGGAATTTTTAAAAAAAGAAAAAAAAAAAGGAATTGGTTATACCATGTAGTACAGTTTAAAAATGTGTCGAAAAAAGTGCAAAATTTTCGCCTTCAATTTTAAACCGAAAATCGCACATCTCAAAGCCATTTATGGAAATTTGGGCTTTAAAATAATAGACTGCAATGCTAATATTGTCCTTAAACGTAAACCTCGTGCAACAAGTAGCCTGCAATTTTTTTTAAGAGAAGTTCTGGATCAAAATTTGATGATGGCCGTTTCCGCCAGGCATTGTAAAATGCACACGCTACGGTGCTATTACGTCAGGTTACGTGCGCGTGTGATATGGAATGATTGTCATCACGGTGAGCAGGTTACTACCGACGACGAAGCCTCCGGCATCCTACTCTGCTATCTACTGCTGATGCGAAAACTGGCTGACTGATTCATGATTTCGAGGGCATTTTGGACAGATCAAAAGTTTGTGGACAGCAGCATGATTGTGTAGGCCAAGAAGCTCAGGACTAGCTGTGCTGTGGATCTAAAAATGCATGCTACTTAGCCTTAGTGCTAAAACTTCTAAGTTTAAAGCCTGTTGTAGATTATATTCAATTCATTTGGAACTTCATGTGCTGATAGTAACCATAGTTAATACACCCATGACAACCTATCTTTGACATATGCAGGATTTTTTGGGTGGTGCGGAAACCTCGAAAAAATGGACCGTTTGGTATAGTTAAAAGTGGGACGCTAACCACCTAAAAGTGTCATTTTTTTTCTGACTTTTTGAACATCTGATCCCCCCCCCCCCAACAATGTGGACTTTCTGTCAAAATATTCTTTAAATCTGGACTTATTATGAAAAAATGAGCAAAAAGTGGACTTTTGTGGAAATTTGGGGGTCCTCGCACCCTACCTAGTGCGTATGGCGATCCGTGATGATTCATGGGGTCTCCCCAGTCAACCGGGGTGTTATTCACTAACAGCCACTCCCACAGGTGTGGTCATTTTGTGAAACACATGATCCTGATAAATTTTACGTAATAAAGTGCATAAATAAAGGCTAAAATTCTCAACCTCGGGCAGGCATTGTGTCAGATGGGTCACAAACAGGGTCGTAGCCGGGCGGGGGGGGGGTGGGGGTGTGCGGGGGTGGCGATGTACCTAACCAAATCTTCAAAATTTCAAAACGGTCCACAAAAATGATGTGTGCAAGCGAAGCGAGGTCCACATTTTGGGAACAAGGTCCACGTGGAAAAATTCCGCACCCCCAGACAAATAAAAATTCCTGGCTACGGGCCTGGTCCCAAAGACCATCCCCCACACCACCATCCAGGGCTATTTATAATAGAAACTAGGCTGATGCTACTAACTAGTAGGTTAGTAGCATCAGTGTATACTAGGCTAATATTTAGGGATAAGCGGATAGAGGTTTATAGTGCATCGCTGCCATCAGAGCACCAGAAACTAGGCTCATATCCAGGGCTTGGCCTTGGCCTGATGCATGATGTACTAGTTGCATAATGCATTTATCTTCCATGACTCAGTGACATCACAAAATCAGGCATTTATGTTTGCTGTGCTGGCGTAAAGGCATTCATTTCAGTGATTTGCTAAATCAAAAATAAAAAAAAATTCATAAAATTCAGGTTGTTGCCTTTTTGTAAAAGTATAGGTCATCCTAACATATCTTGCAAGTGATCGAACCAAATGCCAACATAATAAAGACAAAATCAAATATTTTAGTCATTATGTCCGTACGGACACTTACTACAACACGTAATTGAAGGGAGATTACATTCTTTGAACACTACGGTTTTCTCCTTTTCGTCAATTTTCAGTTGGAAAAGAGTCTGACAGCCTTATCCTTCTCTTTTAGAAAAAAAACCTATTCTGCAAATTTCGAATCTTTTCACATCTTCAGGTGGACCACTGTATAGGTCTTTAATGTCGTGTCAGCAGTCTTCAGTCAAGCTCAGATGGTCAGGGGATGGTATAGTAGCATTGGTGCATACCAGCCTAACAAGCACCCGAACACACATCTAGGTTTAATACACTAGCCTAGCTAGTCATAAGGTTCGGTAGTCATAGAGTTCATTAGAAAAACAAATCGTAGTAATAGGGCCAAATAAAAAGGGGTTTCGCTAGTCATAAAATGAAAAGGGGTTCGCTAGTAATAACTTTTAAATTTAATCATAAAACTAACCCCTTATATGACTAGTGATTTTTTTTTATAGAACTAGCAAACCTTTTTTCTGAAATTGACTAACCGAGGACTGGCACGCTTGACTTGGAAAGACCCCTTAGGAGATGCATCAGTCTAGCTAGTAAGATCTGGCATGTAAGCCTAGAATCCAAAGTGCCATTTGAATCACAAAACAGCACCAAACACCATTTAGCCATACAATCCTGGCATACAACACCAGGCTTCAAATTACCCAGGTGCACAGGGGCATGTCACTTTCTTTTTATTTCTGTGCATGTCACTTTCTCTCTGTGCATTAACTTTTGTATCTGCATGCAAATGTGCATGTTCATGAAATAAAAATTTGTGATTCTGTAAATATTCACTTAGGTTTTTTTCATAGAATGTAATTGGATGTTGAAATAATAAAATTTGAGCTGACTGTCAAAAGCCTAACGTCTGAAATGAATGTTAGTAGCATGTTTACCATCAGCACTGGGCATGTAAATATCACACTGTGCAATCGCATGTAATTTTAAAAGATGTAAATCTTAAATTGTACTTCAAAGCTGACCAAACACACCATGCACTTTTTACCTGTTTTAATAATATGCCACAATACTCTATTAAGGTTGTCTTGTAATCAAGAAAACTATGTGGGGAAACATTTGCATAAAGAATAAGACTAACCACAAGCTAAGTAGCATTCGCCTAGCTGTACTCAGCATCGATGTTAAATGGCCTTTCATGATTCCAGCACTTCATGTCCTATCATGTTTTATTAGACAGTGTTGAGAAAAGCTTATTTAGTTCGATTGTGATCTTCAGTTTGTTATGAGCAAGCTCTGTTTTCCATGGTACCATAGGCCACTATGCGGTAATGCTGTTGTTACCAGACAGAAAATACAAAATTGCCAATTCTTACAGAACGATGAATTGCCCTAGAGGCCTTACACATGGAATAATAAGACTAACAGTTCAAGATGATATAAAAAATTCAACTTTGTTAAGTAAGGTGAGGGGGCGGGGGACGAGGTTGTGGATCAGCCCCATTACCCTTTTTACAATAGTTTTTGGTAATATGCACTATTTTTACACAGTGAGAGATGCTACTTGTAAAGGCTAATCATGAAATATTATAAGAATATTCTAAGAATAAATTGTGCCCGTGCCCATGTTTGTATTTGCTTGCACTCCCTCCGCACACACCTGGCTACGTGCATGTAAAGTGTGCCAACACATTTTGTCTGTGATGTAGATTGTGATTAATGATGACAAACTGACTATGAAAAGGTTGATGTAGTACCATTTAAGGGCAAATGTGTCTAATTAGATTTAATTTTTAATTAGATATATTTTTAGCCCAGGGGTTCTAAAAATGGAGAAAAGATGTGAATTGAAATAAGGTATCAATTGCACAGCAAAAAATGAAAAAGAAAAAAACAGATGGCATTCCCCATGGCCCAACACTGCGGCTCTTCCATGGACCGTCAGGGCCTTAGCAGTCTGAACCTCATGCGTATTTGGGTCGTTATACCTAGGTTTCAGCCGTTACATCCAACAAACTATGTCTTGGCATGATACATAGTGCCGGTGTGGCACAAAATTAATGAAGAATGAAGATGTGCCAAACAGGGGTGCAAAAATGCAGGAGCTGGGAGCGTACGAGGAAGGCAATAGTTGAAAGTCTTGTAGGTGTCTATGTGAACATTGCATGTGGCTCCTGAGGAAGAACAATTTTTGCACCCCGGGGTTGTGATTGTTGATCTATTGTGCACCTGACTGCACATACAAAAGTCCACATCAAATGAGAAGAAAAGGATAAGATAATTAACAGGTTGCAGAGATTTGAGAATGGCTGATCTACATGATTCCTTCAATTTATCCTTTGCAGAAATAAAACAGATTAGGTGCGTAAAAGAGGGAACCTATCAGTGTGTTGATCTTTTTCTTTTTCCTCAACCACAACTCGTCCCCCCGATTACCGTGAAAAAAAGTTGGGATTTTATTCATCTGAACGTTAGCCTGAGTATCCATGTGTACCATTAATCTTACGTGCCAAATCGGTCGTCTCTGTAGGAAATTGCAATTTTGTATTTTCTGGTCCGTAAAACGGACAGAAATTACAGCACAGTGGCCTATGGGATGTGGGAAACAAGCATTTGCTCATAACACAAAACCGCAAGTCGGAATCAACTATATTTTGTGAAAAAGTTTTTTGCGAGGTATCTAGTGAACAATGAAATAAAACGGACGGTGTGAATACGAAAGCACACTTTAAGAAAGGACAGGCAATTTTCAATTTTTGCCACAGTTGTATACAGGTAATTGTATTAAGCTATAATGTGAATGTTAATGCTCAAAATTGTGTTATCATCATAAAAGAACGGGGTTTGCTATCAAAATCGAGGATCCCTGCTTATAATTAAAGGCAGTGTGGAAACACCACATTTCTGCCCGTCCATCCCACCACATGAAAAGGGTGTCTACTTGACTTCTGACGAACTTATAACAGAAAAAAACAAGGGATTTATGGTTAAATTAAAATTATGCTAGTCAACCCTTTTCAATTTTGACTAGCGAACACTTTTTCAATGACTAGCGAACCCCTTGTAACTTATGACTAGCGAACCCCTTTTTAATTTTGACTGGCGAACTTTTTTTAATGATAATGAACGTTTACTAGCAAACCTAAATGAATAGGTTTTGACCCCCCAGCCTAGGGCGTGGACATTAACCCCGGATGCCTGTCTAGGCTAGGGCATGATGCTGCCATATGCAGTAGTTTGATCTTCTCGAGTCAGCACAGCAACGTAAGTGTGATATCCAGTGGCCGAAGCTTTAAATTACGAGCTTTAACTTAATGTGATACCGTAAAGAAATGCCTGATTTTGTTGAAGTCACTGATTCATGGAAGCTACAATGTCATATAGTAAACATTCATGCACCGCCTCAGGGCTAGGGGGGGGGGGGGACTAGTACATTAGCCCTGGGGTGTTGAGCCTAGTATGCGCTGATACTAGTAGCATCCACCCCCGGCATCCGCCTCGACGGCTCAATGTGAAACGCGAAAGCGCAAATGCTATAGTGAAATTGGCAGCATCAACAGAATAAAAAACATGTCTGTTGAGGCTGAATTTGGCACCTCAACAATATAAACATGCGCATGCAGTTTATTCTGTGAGGCTGCCGAATTCCTAGCGCTTTCGTCCCGTTTTACACTAATTAGACTAGTACATCAGCCTAAAGGTTGCAGGATACACTGATTCTACTAACCTACTTTTACTTCACGCTATCACGTGGGGCCAATCCCAGCACGCCAGGACAGTGAATAAAGGGTCCCTTTACCATAGTTACTGCCAAATAGACTTCAAAATGGGCCCTGGCCATGGATGGACTAGATCGTGTTGTAAAATAGATTGGGTGTATCACTATGCTTACTATACTAGCTAGGCCCCCCGGGCCTAGGCATGAAGTTCCAATCGACAGACTAGAACCATACAGGCCCTTTAAACTTAAAAAGTTTATTACTCTATGAGCTTGAAGCTAAGTATTGGCCTAATTTAGACATTTAGCCAACCCGGGTAGCCAAAACTGGGCTCTTGAGATTTCCCCGTTTTGATAGTACAAGAATGCCCTCGAAGTCCGTTATCAATTCACATCATCAGCAGAGAGATACGCGGTGGCCGGATGACAGACAGTTCCATATCAACACGTATAGCGCTGCCGTGTGCACTTTTCAATGCATGGAGAATCGTCTCATCAAATCTTGATCACGACTTCTCTTTAAAAACATGGCAGGCTACTGTTGCCCGAGGTTTACGTTTAAGACAATAGTAGCATTGTAGGTCTATAATTTTTGAAGCCGGAATTTCCAAAATGGCTCTGACTTTGTACGATTTTCTGTTCGAAATGAAGACCGAACATTTGCATTTTTCGACACATTTTTCAACTGTACTACATGGTATAAAACTTTCTTTCTTTTATTCACAAACTTGACGTGAACTAAATTTGCCACAGATATAACATGTATGTTACGTTTCACACTTTGGTTCTGTGCGATCGGCTTCAAACAATAATAATTTGCGATGTTTTCGGCTTAGCCAGTAGACACTTTTTTGCTTTGTTTACGTTCAAAACATCCACTTCCGGGATCTAGAAATTCCCGGTTCGCGAATGCGCTAATCGTTTTGCGCGAGGTGCGCTCCGACCGTCTCTCTTTTATGTAACTGAGCGCGCGCGCGTGATACCGATAAAGCGCTGTGTGATACGAGACATATTACTCAGGAGAGCCGAGTAATACGGAAATATCTCAAAGGGCCCACACCAATGAAATTTCAGGATTCATGTCTCCTGATTATAAGAGACGATATCACACGGTTCAGCGGTACGCGTTGACGTGATTACCGGACGCACTCCTCCGCGCCATCGAAGGCGCATAGAAACAACGGACTGATCGATTTAAAAAGAAGCTGGGGTATTTCGTTTAAGATAAAATCTACCATACTTTTGATTAACATGTTACTACAGTCTGATTAATATTTGTTGAAGAATCGAACACACCGAGCGTGGCAACCTTAGCTTTGTCAAAGACTCGGTTTTAAAGAATTCGTGGGATGGGGGGGGGGGGTGAAACTCGAGAGGTTCGTAGAACCAAGTTGGTTGAAAAAATCCCCTTAGCTGATATTACCCGGCAGTTAATGTTTCCATGAGTATACAGTTCCAAGGTCTGTACACAGCAACCTAGCGTGGACTGTCGTGAGCCATCAGGATTCACATCACACCTCGTTTCGCGATTCGTAATTGGTCGAACAATGGCGCCGAACCCTCGCGTAGCTTGTTGCGCCTACATAAGGTGTGCGTATCTCCTGCCAAGAATTTTTAATCCCACTTAAATATCTTCTATTTTGAACGAAGGTGTTAAAGAATAAGAATAGAGAACATGTATTATTATCAGGGCTCCAACAGTAAAAAAAGGCTCTAAAATTGAAAATATGTTTATCCGCGAGAGAACTGTGTTTACAACTAACTTATATCGATAGTTTGAAACGCCAGGATTACGAATCCAGAGGGTCGAAAATTTCCCGGGATTGCAAAAAAAATTGATTTTACGCAATAAAGACGACGTCATTAAATTTGAGTGAAAAATATTAAAATTTTAGTTTCTGGGAATATTTGACTAAATAATTTAAGACGACAGGGCTGATTTTTAACTTTATTGGAAGTTTTAATGATATTTGCATTTTTGTGTGTACCGGGACTTTTATGACGCATGTACGCAATAAACTTTTTAATGCGGAATTCTCAAAACGCAATTTTTCTGTTTATCCGGGATCTATAATACTGACTATTTTCTCTGGGAGCACATTTTTTTACTACTTGATGCACATTTTTTCATTATTCCCATAACCTACGGATGTTCTTAAGAAAGAAAATCCACTTTTGTAAAATGTTGAAAGTTTATGTTGCCTAATGACCCCACCAATTTTATGACGTCATCAAAATTTGACTCAACGTGAAAAAAATATTAGATTTTGTTTATTGCTTAATAGGAAACCTTGAAGCGCCTCTATCTTTAAATCAAGACGTTTTAAAGACCAATGATATTATTTACCATTGATAAAGGAAAGACATATAAATTTACTTGTGGTCTACACAAAAATGAAATTTAAAAATCCATTTGCCCTCGCATTCATATCTTTTAACACTTTTGGGCCCATAAGCTTGCTACTTCTTAGCTTTTTCATGGATGTGTACTATTAAAAGTTTATGGCCAGGTTGTTAAAGGTTTTAGGTATACTTTAAGGGAAACCACAATGTGACCAATCATGTCCAATGTGAATAACACTGAGGACCCCGCCCTAGGGTGTTAAACTATAGGCCAAATCGTACTTACCGCTGTTGTCTTAGGACACTGTTGCATTGCTTTGTAAGTCTGAAATTATGAATTTTTCATATCCCTCTTACCCGCAGTCGTATTCGTATATGAGCGCCATCAATAATTTACACCTTTCTACCCAAATCGGCAGGAATTTTAATTTTGAACCTGTACAACTGAAAATGAACCCCTTTTTTATAGAGATGTTTGTTGTTTAGCCTATAATTCCAAAACACCTTTTCTGAACCATGAATAGGATCAATTTAATATTTGACCTCGTGGTAATGTTTGTGTTGATGATACCCCCCTTAAGGGCACCATTTGCGGCACGTAAGAATCACGTGCTCTCTTAGTCTGTCTGCATATAATCAAATCAAGCCTTTTATACTCGAGATGCGTTACAAATGTCTGCTAGCTCCCGGGCTAATGCCAACCATCCAATGTTATAGTCTGGATTTTTTATTCCTGTCACGTCAGTAAACGCATCTTTGTCGATGGTTAAGAATTAATTTGGAGGGGAGTGTTGAGATTAAAACTAAAAAAGCCGTAATGCTCGACTTTGTTCCACTGAATTGATGCTGTAACCATTTTACATGGAACCTTTTTGAATTCCATTTTTAAAGGCTTCATACCAGAAATCAATTGAATAGATTGTCGTACAGTCGAGACCGATCGATTCTTTGTTTGGAGTAGTCAATCAAAGAACGGATAAAGTCTCATGAATATCTAGGCCGGGTGACCCTCTTACGGTTGAGGAGGATTACGCCAGGTAAATATTTTAGTTTTGTGAGTGCCATAAACTTAGTATAGACAAGTTATTGACCACGATGTTTCTGGAAGAAGGCGAAATAAATGTAAACGTATAAAATTTTGAACTTGAAAAATAAAAAAAGTAAAAAAAAACTCTATGATTAATTTTAATTTTTCTATCATTTTCTTTTCTTATGTTGAGGCTTCAGAGTTTGTTCAAGTTTGGTGTTGGAATTTATTCAGTCATTTGCCTTGCATTTTTGTCGTGAGAAAAGGGGCATTTTTTAATTAGGGCCGTAAGCTGATTTGGTATCGTCAAATCGAATTTCTATGTATTGATTGGTGAAGTAGGCAACCTCTCAGAACGAATGGAATCCTCGACACGCCCCAAAACCTTTTTAATGAACTGACAGGACATAATAAAAATCCTACTATAGATACTAGTTCTATCGAGAAACGTGCGAAGGTTAATTAGAAAAACAAGTAAACAAGAATCCAAAAGCGCATTCGGCTATTCATTTCAGGTATGATGGTACATGGTAAGTCTTCCAATATTCATACATACATACATATTTGAAATCTTTTATTCAATGATGATAAGGAAAAATACACGAGCCACTGAAGCGGCAAACAACATTACATTGAATAATTATGAACAACATTTGATTCCATTAAACGGCCGAGCAAAGCTGAAAAAATAATTTCTCTGATGAGTTTATGTTGATCTCCATATTAGGTTTGTGCCAATTATTACGCTAACAGAGAAATACTTGGCAACAGCTTTAGCAACCCCCCCCAATAGGAAGGAGGACTTAACTGAGTGACAAGTTGCGCTTCGGATACAATTGTGCATTTGCACACAAGTACATCAGGCAGTGGATAACCATAAAATGATGGAAGCACTGCCCAACCCTCCTTAGTGGACCCCAGCTGGTATTTCAAGGTTATACAGGGTCACATTTAATGCTCCGACTGGTTGAACAGCACCCCAGGAGTTTGGTTGTCTGGTTACCAAGGATTCCAAAAAGATATAGTTCTACACTAGCTATTGGTGATAGTTCCGGAGTCGCGGGGTAAACACTGTAAAACTGGTGAAAAAGTCAATTTTGGTGTGTACGTGGGTCAAAAGTTAAAAGTCGCTTGATTCAGGTAATATGTGGTCAAATAGCTGCATTGTTCCCCTAGCTTAAAGGATTGAAATAGGACTAGTTTGCCTTATATGGTATGCTTAGTTTTCAGTTACCAGCAACAATAGGTCAAGGTCAATAGACTCCAAAGCTGCAAATAGATGTTGCGTTATTCGCCATTTTGGTCAATAAACCACTCAATTAACTAGTCAAAAACGATCCTATGTTTCATTCTATGAGCTAAACAAACAACTTGATCCCGTTTTACAAAATTATTGGAGCAACTTTTAATTTGGAACCCCTGTACAAACCAAAAATCGTGGGGACTTTTTCACCATTTTACAGTTTTAGTTTTTAGTCACCATGATTCAAACTATAAGCCATAGGTAGTATAAACATACCTTTTTGGAATCCTTTTAACTAGACAGACATCACGGTGTTGCTTTTCAACACAATCAGAACATTTTTAACTTTTGACACCCTGTGTGACGTGAAATCCAAGCTGTGGGCCATGAACTGGGGTGTGGCAAGTGCTTCATCATTTTTTTTTTATTATCAATGCATAAAGTACTTGTGTACAAAATTCACACCGTTTTATCCAGATTTGCCCCTCGATCAGATCATTGCACTACAGTCCCCCACTACAACGTGGGGAGACCAAGGATTTTCAGTCCATGACGAAATCGATAATGAACATGACCGAGTGATCGATCCAAAGACGATGATTTTGCAGCCAAATCCGCAAATAGTTAGTAGCAGATTACAAAGCGGCTGATACGGGTTGCATCACCTCCCTGGTTGAATTTAGCTTTAAAGCAGTCCTCCATGAAGGTCATAGGGCCAAGATATGTAAACTATAAAGCACGGAGGGCTCAATGAGGAAGAGATCGGGGTCCTTGGTGTATGACCTGAAAGACAGTGACAAGGGAAGCGCCGCGGGCGTATGGGGAGAAGAGCACTGCGAAATGGACAGACACAGACAACATACAGGCATACATTACAGACAGACATGTACAGACAGACATACATGACATACAGACACACAGCCAGACACACAGACATACAGACGACAACAACATACAGACAGACTACAAGACATGACTACATACATACATAAACAGACATACATACAGAATACATATTTCAAATCTTTATTCAATGGTAATAATACATGAGCCACCGAAGCGGCAAACAACAATACATATTGAATAATTATGAAACACATGATATTCCATTAAACGGTCCGAGCAGACTGAAAAAAAAATTAATTTCTCTGATGAGTTTGTGTCTGATTCTATATGGGATTTGTGCCAATCATTGCGCTAACAGAGCATACTGGCAACAGCTTTAGCAACGACGTTGGGGAGACCAAGGCTTTCAATTCCCGACGAAATCGATAATGGACACGACCGAGTGATCGATCACAAAGACGATGATTTTGCAGCTAAAATCCGCAAATATAAGCAGATTGCAAAGGGGAGATACTTGTTGAATTAGCCTTATAGCATCCTCATGAAAGCCGTCAAAGGGAGACAAGATATTAAACTATTAAGCACTTCATATTCTCGTAATCAATGATGAAAAAGATGGGTTTTCCTTGATGTATGACCTGAAATATATTGACAAATTGAATCTCATCATCGTCCATTTGTGATAAGATCACTCGAAATGGTCTTTTCGTGGTAATGTCATAGAATTGTTGTTAAGATTTCGATTCTCTTTTTGTAAGAGTTTAACCAGTCTATTATGCCTCGCAATATAATTATCCCGAAATTGCATGCAGCCATTTCAACATGCGAAATTGTGTCATAAGGATTATTACAGAGAGGGCAAGACTTGCTGACCTGAGGATACATGACATGAAGCAAGGATTTAGTTTCAGCGATTCGTAGTCTCGCCAGTGATAACTTGATGACGTCATCACTTAAGTCACCGTCTTCAAGTGTTCCATTGAACACGCAAGTCTGTCTTCTCGAGGTCACAAGTCTTCCCTGGTTCTTCAAGTTCTTTCCAGTTCTTCAGTTCCATTCTGGTCTGCCTTTCGATATAAAATGGTATGTTTTTTTATAACCGTTATTTGATATCGTCACCAGCCTTATGGCAATCTCATTCACCTTAAGTGTAAGAAAAATCTCAAGTTTAGAGCAAATGTTGTTTAGTTCGA